>MU228559.1:1165416-1176265 GCA_018584345.1 Thuja plicata | reverse complement strand
GATTTTAACGTGGAAACCCTGTTAAGGGAAAAAACCACTGGGACCGGTACCCCAAATTTTCACTCTTCTGAAGTGAGCCTTGTTAGGAGCCAACCCTATTAAAGGTTACAAACACACTGTTAAGTGCGACCTTGTTAGAGGATTTTATACATATAGGTTGTCACTTAGTATCTAGCATCTATTTTTCTACCATCCTTGAATCAGCCTCCTTAGACTGTCAATATGCTTTAGGTAAATCTTGCTACCATCCTTGAATCAACCTCCTTCTTAGGCTGTCAATAGGCTTTATGAAAATTCAATGCTACTTTTATGAATCAACCTTTTTAGTAATCTGTTAGGATATACCTCAATTATAGAAGACTGTTAAGTCCTGCTCTGTTAAGAGACTTGATGCTTCAATGGTTAAACTGAAACACTATGACCTGTTTCTAATGCAACTTTGAATTGCAAATTTTTAGATCTATTTAAGTACAATACCTCTCTAATCAATGCATCTATTCAATTCCTTTGTGCTCCACACTTTCTACTCTGTGATGCTATGCTTCACTGTTCGTCGGTGTCTACATAATTCTTTAGCTCTCCCTTAGCTTGATTGATCAGGACTGTATGAAGTTTATCCTTCACCAATTTCTCTTCAGCATCCTCTTTCTATTCACTCCCCTTCTGTGTATCTGATTTCTTGTGGAAATGAATTATTCTTATTTCTTATATAGACATGATATTCCTTAATTCATGATTCTTGATTCTTGATTCTTGGCGTGAAAAACAATCCAGCCAAATTGATTTACGGCTTTAACTCCTCATTTATCTCATAGTTATCTTCTTGCCAATTGTATAAATCTTATTTAAATAAGTTACTTAACTATGGTCGAATAAAACAAATAAAACAACCAGTTAATTCTATCCTTAAGCTCTGCCAGCTAGATATTTTTTCATTTTCTGAACTCTATGTTCCGTCGATCAATTCTACAGTTCGTCGTCGGTGACAACTGCCAGTTCTGTCAGTGTAACACCAGTTAGCTTCGGGATCTCCGTCCGTCGGGCAACTCTATTTTTTAGTTTGTTGGGCATCCTATGATTCTTCTTCGTTGGGAAATAATGTCTTCTGCTCGTCGAGCATCACTGTGACTTTTTCTCTGCCTTTATCGATGGTCTGCACTCCGTTGGTATTGTCTGTCACTTAGTGAATACTTGACTTTTATGCATTGTTGAATGCATAATCATTGTTCCATTGATTCTCTAAAGTCTTTGGCATTATGTACATGACCGTACATATGATATCAATTTGACATCAATGAAAATATAAACCATTAACTGTTCTAATGTCTTGCATAATCTTCAACTTAACATTATCAAAACATTCAATCAGTTACATATCATCAATATATATATATATATATATATATACATATATATATATATATATATTTATTTATGTGCACTTTGCAAAATAAATTAAGAAATAGATATGAACATTGAACACCATTTGTACCTGCAAGTTCATGTGGGTGAAGTGCACACTTCACACATGCTCCTGCTCTGTCATTCTCTCCTTTCCCATGTCCACTTTTAAAGAAGTTTCACATAAAATTATCATTGTGTCTAGCATGTTGCATGCATAGCCAATTAAAGGCTTTTGTAGACTTAAATTGTCCTGGAATAAAGTTGTACACATGTATGTAATCATTTAATAAAAAATCAAATACAAAAACTTATAAATCAAGAATTTATATATATACTACAATTTAATTAAAAGTAAATAATAACTTAAATGAGAATGAAAATCAATTGAAGTATGTACTTACCTGCACAACCATTAGACCTGTTAGGGATTTTTCTTGCAAGTATCTTTTAATAATAGTATGAATGCTTTGCTCTTATATATTTCCAACAATCTATATGCAAGAAAAGCCTAATTGATGAGGATTGGATATGATCCTCCTTTTTTTTTGAGATCCACTGACTTAGGTAGGTAATACGTATGAATGATTACTGATTGAAAATATATTTATAGTGGATTATATCTTCTTACTAACTTGCTGAATGCCTTTTACTGTATCAATAAGTAGATAACTATGCAAGTGACTATGAATAACCTGATACAAATCTTAATAATCCAAACTAGTATTTTGACAACAAATAGTAATGCAATAAGGATTCTCATCCTTCTTCCTTTTATAGTTCTTATGAACTTAGGAGGTATAACCTATTTGATTCTCTCTTGAAGGAATCAACAGACTTGAATTGTATACTCTGTGAGTACAATTGCTTACGAATGTATTCTCTTTTATAAATGTAATGTATTTGAATGATTGTTCTTAAATACTGGATGATTGAAAAATTACTTGCAAAGTAATAAACCAGTGCCTGATCCTATGGGCTACATAGTCAAAATTGAATGCAAATCCAAAATTAGGTGACTAATGAAAATAATTGCAACCTAGATAGCATACCTTACAAACTATCCATTAACTCCTATATATATTTGTTCATCATATCTTAAACATCAATATTCAGCTTCCAGGAATCATGTGAAAGAAATATTCCTTCCTTGAAGGACCTCACAAATGATTGCACAACTACCTTGCAGTTGATGTATTTAGATGCCTTACAAATAAACACATAAAATATTGAATAGAAATAAAAGAGACAACACAAGATATAATAGAGATTGCAATGTATTTTATTAATGTCTAACTGCTTCAAAATACATACAATAGACAAAAAGTATAGAGGTTCAGACAAAATTGTAGTAGTCTGCCTTGTAATTCTATTACGTCATCTTTCAAAATGTTACAATAAGCTCTATATATAGGATAAAACAATCTTGGAATCCTTAAGAAGTAAGGATGCTACAAGCTTCGGATTTTTTTAAGACCTAACCCTAAAATACAGAAAGGACAAAAGACAGGAAAGAACCAAGTGGTGGATGGACAAAAATCAAGAATAAGATCTTATTTGTTCTTTGTTTCTTGTGATCTTTGGCTCTTTTGTCTGTATATGTTCAGGATAGCATTTGATATTTGCAACAAGACCTAGTGACCACCATTATAGGATAATTTACACTAGTCTTCATGATAGCTGACCTTCCCGTGCTCAAAGAGCAGGTGCCATGTGTCCTCCTATTCTTCATCCATTATGTCCAGGTCAACAGTGATAGGATTTTTCTTCTTGGGCTTTGTTAATATATCCCATGCTGTAACAAATTATTCTTTTGGCCATTCAAAGCTCTGTATGTTCTCCAACTGGGTCTTCTGTCTCTCCCACTTGGCATCAGTAATACTCTTGACATCTATGATAAACTTGTTGAAATTAGTTTCTGCTTTAAATGCTTCATCTATAATTTTGTTGTATCTTTCCATATCTGGTTCTCCCTTGTCAAAAACATATACCTCTTTATTAGGAAGCACAGTGTCAAAGTCTGAGCCCCATACCCCTAGTGGCTTGATCTAATTGTCCTTTGATCTAATTGTGGGCACAAATCTGTTATAACTTGGCCCAAACATATTCAACCTTGCCTCTATTTGATTATCCTTTCCTTTGAAAAAGTACAAGGTGGCTCCTATCTTCTCTATTTCAACCCTAACTTGGGTTACTACCTCTGGTAGGTCTAACCTATGTAGTTGCAAAGATGCCAACCTTTCAAACAATCATGTTCTACCTGACCATGTAGCATAATATGGGTTCAAAATTGAGACAAAATTGTCAACCTCTACTTGCAGACCTAGAAATTTGCCATAAGATCCATAAACTATATCAATCTTATCCTTTATTATGTTAACCCTATGCGGAAAAAATTATGTCAATGCACCCAAAACAACTTCATTATGCTCACCAGTACCCTACCCTATTTCTGTTGTAGCATGCTCTATTTCCTCTGTTTGTACTTCTGCATCTTTTCCCTCTATGTGCTCTACAAGGGAAAATTATGGCATATCAAGAAGTTTTTGTGTAAGCTCTGCTATCATCTTCTCTTGTGCCTTGATCTTGATTAGAGCCAACTCCCTGTCTTTGACTATATCACTAGTTTCACTAGTGAGTTTCTTAAATCTTTCAGACATTTTGGCAGCCTTGGCCTCATTCAACTATGCAAAATGGGTGAGCACTTGGGAAATCTCCAAGTCTCCTATATTTTGGACACACCATATAATCTTGTTTCCTTCCATTTTCTCTTGAATTTTTATTAATGAAGGCCTCTGATCCTTTAGAGCTAGGCCCCACATTGCTAAGGCTTGGGACTTTTGATTGTATCCAAATCCTCCGATCATCTCTCCAACCTGTGTCTCTGATGAAAACTTTACATCAGGTTGTTTCCTTATTTGATCTATGATGAAGGCAGAGGCCAAATCAAATCCTTCTACCAACAACATCCCACTGGATTTTACCAGTTTCCTTGCTTCTTCTGGTGTGATTTGCTCTGATTCAAGATCATAAATATGAAAAACTTGTAGAGCCTCAATGGTTACTAGATCTCCTCCTGCCAATTGTAGTTGTGCACCAACTTGATGTTGTTTGTTCTAGATGAGGAACTCTTTGAACTCTTTAGTCTTAATGAAATTTTCATCTTTTAAGAATTTATCCTGGTGTAGCAATCTTTCATCAGTGCATGTCATGAGAAGTAACTCTATCTCCTCTTCATGATCCTTTTGGAGCTTCTTCCCTTCTCTTATATGTTTCCTTAACTGATGGTCATAGGCTCTATCACCAGTGATAAGAGCACCAATTCCGTCTTTTTTCTTCTCTTTCTTCTATGATGGCTCCCCTACTTCTATCCTTTATCTCTTTGGTGGGGGCTCATTAGTGACCTCAGTTTCTGGGACCTCTTTTAGGTCAATTATGTTCTCTCCCTCAGCTGCATGTTCTTCAAAAAATGCTTGTTTCACTAGAGGGGAACTAGGAACTTAATACTCATCATCACTATCCTCATTAGACTCTGATGATGAATTCCCTTTATGGCCCTTTTCTAGCACTACAAGTGCATCTTCAAGTTGATTGCACAACATAGTATGGGACTCAATCATGGCATCAAGTCTTTTCAAGTATGGAAAATTTGGGAAGAAACCCCCAAAAGAGATGCCTTTTCTTTTTACTTGTCTCTCCAAGTCCATCAATTCATTAAACTTCTTGGCCCTTTTATCGAACTCCTCATCCTCCAATATATTCCTTAAGAGGTCTTCTTCCACACACTCCTCATGATCTTTTGTATATGGAATGGTGGGTGTCAAGAGTTTCTTGGAACTTAGTGTAAAGCCTTCCGTGTCTATATATCTATAGAGGGCTACATTCATTCTGTAGTGACTCATCCAATTATTTACTGGATCTATTGCCCTTTTACCAATTGTAAAGTTATAAATCTTGAACTATCTAGGGGTGAATGTTCCCTTTCTATGAGGAGCCAGGTGCTCCCTGTCAGTCAAAATTAATTGCCTAATAAATTCCATTGCTGCAATTCTGGGTGGCACATGGAATGGTAGAACATGGGGTGGGTGAGTACAACCATACACCCTGATCAAAGTGAAGTTCTTCTGATAATAGAAGTCTCCCCAATTGTTGTCTCCTGGCCACTTATCAACATATTGGAAAGGCCTGAGTAGTTGCAGTACCTTCACTGGTAGTCTTGTCTTGTCTACTCCTAGACACTTAAGTATTGGATAAACTATCCAGTTTTCAAAAGCACATACTTCTTGTTCTTTGGAAGTATAATTCCACACTCTCAACCAAAACTGAATGGGGTTGGCCCTCATTCTGATGAAACCTTTGAGGCCTCAAATACTGAAAATTCATAATAGGAAAGTTGTAGTATAAAATTAATTGCATTAAAATGAAATAATGCATGAATTTGGGGTTGTCTTCCTTGTTCTAGATATAAATAAATCCTTCATGCATTTTATCGATTATATACTGAATATAATCATAATTGGTACTGGTATGAGGGCTCTGCATATCTAGGAGCATCATAAGGATGTCTGAGGTTATTCTCTCAGGTCCTCCATCCTTTCCTAACACTCTGCATAATGCATAGGAGATATACTTCATGTAGAAGTTGAGGTCTTTGTAATAATAGGGAGCAGTCCCTGGGATGGGTGCAATGTAATTTTTCATTCTCCTTGGCACATGATACTCCTAGATCAATTTGGATGCAATTCCAGATTCTCTTGTATACCTATTCTCTAAACTCTTTAAATTTATCTGTGTGGCCATTGGATGATATACGTTAAATGCTTTCATGAATGAGTTCCTGTCTAGGGTTACTAGGGCTTTCCTGTCATCCCTTTTTATAGTCTTGGTTAGGGAATCATACCTACTGGCCATTTCTAAGATGAAATGAACATTTATAAAGATGTTAGGGACTATTAATTTGGCTAATCCATAGGTCCATGGGTTTGAAAATGGCACAACTTCATCACTAATATTATAAAAGTAATTGAAAATGGAATAACCAGAAGAGCCTGGAGTTTTAGCATCCCTAATGAAGTGCAAATAATCTATGAGAGTATTGGAATTTAACTTTCTATTTTGACTTGATCTAGGAAACAGAGAGATGAATTCTTCTGAATAATTCTGCTTCCCTTTCATTTCATCATCAACATCACCACTTCTTCCACTGGTAGAGGCTACACTCATTGCCTGGCTCATCTTGTCCGCTTGTTCTGTTCCAATTTATCTCACTAATATTGAGACAAATATATTCTCCAAATCACTCAATTCCAACTATTAATCACCCAATCTATTCTGGAGCACTGATAACCACTTGAATTCCTCAAATTCTTAGACTGAAAATTGGCTTGTTTCATTCTGCAAATTCATGAAACTCTTTTTTCTGCACACACTGATAACTTAGTAAATATTCACTCTGAAAACAATAAACTCTCGGTAAGAAGCAATGATTAATGTTAAACCCTATTTATCTCTGAGTCATCAATGCATAATTCACATATTTGTGATTCAATCACTTCTGGCTTCAATTCCTCATGCCGTGAAATCAATTTTTGTTCTAGCCATAGCCTCTAAAAGTGACAGGAAATCAAATATGAATGAGTGCTTTCTGATATAAAAACCATATTATATTCAAAATAGGATCCAATTTTGATCTGATTGGCTATCTCTCATACAACTCAGCTACCCTTTAATACACTTGTCATAAATCTCTCAATTTCTATTGGTTGACAATTGTACATCCTGGCACCGAGAAAAGTCTTTACTTTAACTCTGGTTTTTCTTTTAGCAACCTCACGACTATGTAATCTCCTTGTCACTGAATGTTTAATTTAACTATGGTTTTATACCAAGACTTAGCGACTGCCACATGATAAAATTTTTGATCAAATGTTATCTCCTTGTCTCCAGATGAATTCACTTAACCCATATTCTTTCAAAGACACCACAACTAAGCCATCTACTAATTGATCTTTAACTTTGGTTTACTCAGGAGACTTGACGACTGTTATATCTCTTTGTTGTTGAACAAATATTTTGACTCAGTTTATTTGGAGACAATGTGACAAAAGATTTATCTCTTTATCACTTAATAATTTCACCTTTATTATTTTTATCTGGAGATAACGTGACAACCACTGATCTTCTTTCATCCACATCTGACGGTCAGCACTGAGTCTCTAGATCTTCAAAGCAAACCCTAATTCTTCACGATACTATGTGACTGTTATCTCCAAGTCGCCAGGTGTGCTTCTCATTTTAAACTTTTATTAGAGACTACATGACTGATAAACACGTGTCTCAACTATCCCTTTTGTCTCTTAATTGTCGGATCACCTTTGAATTTTCAAACTTTTATAGCGACCTCGCGACTGCTGTTGGATCTCTTTTCATCTAATGGTTGTCGCCAAGTCTCTTGACTTTTAACTTAACCCTTGATTTCCTTCACGACTAGGCGACAACACTAATACTAAAAATGGTATTTAGCTCTGGTTTGTTCAAGAGACTTCTTGACTGTGGAAACTCAGTGTCGCTAGATGATTTTCAAACTGCAGAGTTTCGCTAGATGATTTTCAAACTGCAAAGTTTATCACGAGACATCCTGACCATCGTAGGGTCTGGTTTAAGATGGATGGTTGTCGCTAAATCTCCATATCCACCAAGGTATATTCTTTTTATCAGGAGCTAATGTGTCAAAGGCTTTTTTCTAAGTCTCGGTATGAATGGAATATTCTCTTTAGCTTACGAGACTAAGCGACTAACATAAAAGCACGTGACTTATTTTCGGAACTTAAGTTATGAAAAAGTAACTTGAAAATAGAAACTTGACTGAGATATTAGGGCTTTTTCATATTTTCAAACAGAAGTAACCCTAGGACTTAGGGTTTTTGACATTTATCACTAGGTTTATGGCTAAAATCATCATTTGCAGAGATATTTGAGCAATTTCAGACATGACTTTCAACATTTGAGCATAAGAATGACTGGAAACTTCAAAATTTTACTGGGCAGACTACAAAACTAGAAATACAACCAACAAGACCAAATCCAATGTTGTGAAGCATCTATCCCATGATTTGTAAGATCTTCAAAAAAAATTATAAAACAATGCGCCACATAACTCTTATCATGAACCTTATCATCACTGATATAGAAATGAACCTCCTTGATGATAATATTTTCATTTGGATCAATACTTTCTACACCATCCAAATCAAATTATGTGTGTCTATAGCTCACTTGCACAAATATTGTTACTTGATCAGAATGATAATATTGAGCTTGAATCTACGATTGGGGGGCAAATGTATAGTTCTTGAAGAAATCTATAATTGAAAGATAACAACCAGGTGGAAAACAATTTTTAGAATCACAAAATTGTTTAGCTTGCGATCGTGCACCATAACAATGTTGCATATGTGGATAAATGATACTATGAAATTTGGTCATAAAATCATGGTAGGGGAAATTCAATCTCCTTCAATGCATTTTTTTTATTCATCTCCTATCTTAGTTTGGTATGTCTCATTTTCAAATCTCTTCCACAAAACTGGCGTTGAAATATAAGTTGAAATATCAATATTCTCAATTTTCGATGGAAATTTATGCAAATCTCTACAATCAATGCATGAATTTTTATACACTATACATTGAACTAATCTTAATCTTTTGATTTATCACATAAAATAGACTTCACAAATTATGTCGTACTTCTATGGATGACATTATTTGGTTTAGGTACTGCCATAGATTTTTTATATGATTGCAAGTATAGATGAAACTCAACATAATTTTGATAGCAACAAGTTTCATCTACCTTATTTATGTGTACAAAGAAAGTGTGCAACCTCTCAAACATTCTTTGACATATTTTCACATCTTAAAATTATTGCTTGAATGCTTCAAACAACTCACTTTGTGTTGTATCTACAAATGTTTTTGGATGTTGAATTTTTATACCTGTCTCTTCATCTTTCATCTGTATAGTGTCCCTTCTATTATAATAAACACAAGAGTGGCTGGTTCAATATTCAATGACTTGTCTTTTTACATCTTTAGAAATTTTGTTCTTTCAAGGGAGTCTACAAATGTCTACCTAATTCTTTTCAATATTTTCATCTAACTTATTTATCCCCCTAATATATCTTTGAATAGTTCTTCTAGATACATTTAGTAATTGATAAATTTCTTGAACTTGTATTCTATGTGACAACCTCTTACTAGAAATTTTAGTCATCATCACTCTACGTGCAACACTTAAATCAAATCCTTAACTTGTGCTATTAATAGCGTTCAACGCATCTTGCAAATTTTCAACTATTGTTCCGTTTACATGACCTCTTGATATTTTTCTATTATCAACACCTAAAAACTCCAAAATAAGAGCCATTCCTGAATAACTTGGCAAGTAATTGTGTTCTTCCAACCACAAATTTATTTTCAAAATGTTCCTCCCACATGTATTTGCAATGTAATTTAATTGTGCTTTCGGGTACCCTGTGTTTAGATGAAATTTGACTGAAAGGAGAATCCTCATTCATCTCCATTAAATTTTCCATGCTAGTTGAAATATTTCTACCTTGACTACTACCAATTTGTTCCGCTACTTTAGTTGCATCTTCTTGAACATCAACCAGTTCTTCTTCAACATTAACATGTTCTTCATGAACAACAACAGGTTGCTCTTAATTATGTTTTATATGACCTTTCATTTTGTCATCCCTTATTTGATTATACTTTGTTTCTCTATCCCTTTTATTCCCCATCACACAAAGTATTCAAATCCACTTTCCCAAAATCTCTTTAATACTCCTTCAGAAAAAAAATCCCTTTAATAATCCTTCAGAAAAAAATTGCTTTAATACTCCTTTAGAAAAAAATTACTTTCATACAACAGAAAATAATCACTTTCCTACTCCTTGAGCTTAAATAAACTAATTTTTTTTTTTGTTTTAAAATTCTAAAAAATAAATGCTCTTATATATGAGGATAAAGCAAGTGGTCGCCCATGCAACTACTCGTGAGTCGGCCAACACCGACATGTTTTCAAACAAGTAGGATTCAACTGAATACTACTCGGCCGAGTCATCCTATGTGGTAGCCAAATCACAAAAAATGTAGAATTGTATAACTTTGAACTTTTGCATTTGATTTCTCCATCAAAACTCCAATTATTGAAAAAACTAAAAATACCCTTTTGTAGAGCTGGGAGTCAAGAATATGGTCATATAACTTTTACAGTATTTCAATTAGAATTAGTATATTAAAATTACAATATACTGCAAGTAGGTATAATAACACTTGAGAAGATGTTGATTCAAAAAAAGAAAAAAATAGTAAATCATATCATAAAAATTTAAAAATTGTATAGAACACTAGAGGAGGGAGTTTTCTTCAATTATATATATATATA
>MU228559.1:1139061-1165161 GCA_018584345.1 Thuja plicata | reverse complement strand
ACATGTCATCTAATTTTTTTTTTGAAATCACAGGAAACGAATATTATTTACATATAGTTTTTTGCTGGGAGGTAGACCCCCTGATTTGCATTATTTTTCAGCAATTGAAAAATGGACTTTAAAAATTAAAAAAACATATCAAATCTTGTTCAAATTTTTTTTAAAAAATAATAGGCATAAAATTCATCTAGTTTTGCAGATTTCATCAGTTTACATCATCTTCAAATTCCAAATAGAAATGTCACCTTTTATGTCATTGAAGTTGAATAGTTTTGGTGTTGTTAACCTTTTCCTTTATAAAAGTGTGACATAGATTTGTACTTTTACCCAACTACACTAATGAATATCAAAAGATGCTTATATATATTGGATCTAAGCTCCAAGAGTAATCTACATTAATTGCAAGGTGTCCCAAAACTCAATGTCTCACCAAACATATATGTAGATTTAAATTCAATGATGAATCCCCAAGAGTTATTAAATTGAAATATGGTTCTAATTGAAGGTTTCCCTAGTCCTATTACCTTGAGATATGTTAGTTTTGATGCCAAAAGGTGTGAAAATGTTTTACACACTTTTCCTATTGAATCAAGCACTGACTATTGTGTATTGTGAAATTTTGGTGATGGTAACTTTCTGTAAAATGATCCAAAATTGATAAAATCTAAATATATGTTTTCTATTAAATTAAGTGGAGAAGGGCCCCAACTTGATACAAAATTGAACAAACCTCAAAACCAAAACTAGAGCATAATAAATTATAGGGACAACAAAATAGAGCATCCAACCCATAAACAATAGGGTTAGAGCTAACTTAAAATAGACAAAATGAAATAATGAGAGCTTAAAGAATCAAATGAAACAACAAAGAAAACACCTAATGGAGATTAGAGTTGGGGCCAAGGAGTGGGACCAACAAAATAATCAATAAATTTTGAGATGAAAAGCATGACCTTTTTTCTATTTTCAAATAACTATATGAATGAAGTAGCATCCAAATATGGGGGAACAAGGCACACAGTGCTACCAGATCCCTCGAAAGTAGTAGATGAGTATGATAAGAGAGTCATCAATCCAAAATGAGGAAACATGCATTGTATAGAGAGTGAGTCTTAAACCATAGATGAGATTAGGCTAATACTCAACAGAGCACTAGAAAGAGCTAGAGGGTTGCAATTGTGATAAACAATAGCAAGGAAAATATCAAAAGTAGAGGTCACCAGAGGAGAAGGGGTCTCCAGAACAACCTAAACTAATCCATAATGTACCACCAAAGTAGGATAAACATCCACTGAAGGGATGTGGGTCTTCAATATAGTATATTAAGTTGATCCATAATGGAACATCAAAGGAGTAATAGTCGGGGATGAGGGGTAGATTCAGCCTGCGATTCAAAAGAAAAGTTTGATTTCAAAAAGAAAATTGTAAGATGACACCATCCAAAATATTTATATCAGGTAGTAGAGGAATGAATCCAAGAAACATGAGGACAAATTTCCAATTATAAAGCAATTTCAACATCTCAACAATATTCCTTTGTAGTCAAGGGTCTATGTCTAATGAAACTCACCTACACAAAGGCAGATCTCAGCAGAAAGAGGTTTGGAAAGGCCTAAATAAACACAACCTCAAAAAGGAGATATGGGAGAAAAGACTTGTATTAGGTTCGACCATGATGAAGTGACCCCATTTTTAACCATTAGACTCATATGCAACATTACACTAGAAGTGAAGATAGGGTCAGGGGAGCCTAACCCAAGTGCATGCAAACTCAATATGGTCCCCTAGGTTATCGAAGAAGGTTTTCCAAGGATAGAAGGATGGGTCACAAGAATCCTAATGGTTATGATTTAAAGGAAGACTAGAGGTTTGGAAAGGCCTAAATAAACACTACCTCACAAAGGAGTTATGGGAGAAGAGAATTGTACAGGTTCAACCATGATGGAGTGACCCTACTTTTAACCAATAGACTCATATGCAACATTACACTAGAAGTGAAGACATAGGTAGAGGAGGTTGAGCCAAGTGTATGAAAACTCAATATGGTCCACTAGGTTATTGAAGGAGGTTTTCCAAAGATAGAAGGATAGGTCACATGAATCCTATTGGTTAGGGTTTGAAGATGGATCGGAGCAATAAACCATATAAAAATATAATGTTGAATAAGAGAGTAAAAAATTAAAAAACACAATAATACAAAGACGTGGTTCACCCAATGTGGGCTAAATCCACCTAAGAAACAATCATCCACTTTTGTCTACTATCTAGCAAAGAGAAAATTACAATATGATATCTTTTACATTATACAACCACTTATTCATAAGCCTTTAAGGAGGTTTACAAAGGTCAATTTACATATCAAAACAATAGTTGACTCCTTTATAAAATAACATGTAATCTTGGCTTTAGGGGCACTACCTCCAAAACCCCCAACTAGGGACATTGCCCCCAACAACCCTATTGGCAGGATCACCCCTGAAGCCATATAGAAGGAGGTCTACCCCCTAAACTCCCTCATTAATTGATTTAGGGTGAAAATACGGCTAATAAAGTCACTAAAATTTAGTCCTAGCAACATGATCAGTCATTGCATACCAACAATCTCCCACTTGGAGTCTGATCAAGCTCCACACCAAATAATCTCCCACCTGGAGACTGATCTTGGATGAAAATTGACGTATCTATAGCACAAAGGCTTCACTAATGGGTCAATACCATATCATGTGCATTCATATTGGGGGATTTAAACTAGGAAAACAATAGCGAAATATATTGCCTATATTGGGGAGGGGGTATTAAGAGGGTTTATAGAGGAAAAGGGGTGTGTGGGTTATTGGATGGGTATTGGAGGGCATGACAGAAAATTATTTGAGGGCAATATTTTTTGCAAATAGGGATATTATTTATTATGCCACAAATGCACTTGATATGACCCAATCTCACTAAGTGAAGCCCCCATGATCTAGAGTTCCCACTCAATTGACACACCTAGACTTGACCATTTTCTCATTTCCACTAGTATCATGCTCAAAGGACAACTAAAATTGATCAAGAATCCAAATTCTCTCTAGTTACAACCTTGGCCAACATATTTGTAGGATTCTCGCTAATGTGTATCTTCTCCAACTTCAATTATCCATCCTCTAAAAATAAGACTTATAAAATGGTACCAAATTTGTATTTGTTTCATTTTAGAGTGAAGGGTTGAGTTCTTCTCCAGGTTAATTACACTTAGACTATCATGATATGTGGAGAAGGAAAAGTACACCAACCTTGAGACCAGTTAAAGTCTCAAGGGATGAACTATCCCTTGTGCCACCTCACTTCTACTAGTGCTTTTGTGAGCTACAGGTTAAAGACACTAAAGTGATAAAGAGGTTTGATAACTAAGAAACTAAGTGTGAAATAAATATAAATAACTATTAACTGTTAAATTGAAATGATATTATGACTAAGAAAACCAAAAAAGCACACTATAGAGATAGAGTACCAAACTCTGTGAGATCACTGCCCAAGATGCATGGGTGCGTCTAGGATGCCAACGTGGGTACAGGATGACATTGTAGCTCACATTCATCTTGTATGGACAAAGTACAGAAGATAGTGCCAAAAATAAGGAAAATAATAGAATATTAAGGTAATAGAAGCTAGACTAATAAAAACTTAATAGAAATGATAGATTCTAGTTAAAAAAATGAATAAGCTATAAAGTACAAAGAGAGGAGGAAGATATTATGAGAACCAATTTTTAATGAAGCTATTTAATTCATACATAACTCCTTCACGAACCTTCGCAATCATGAAGCTAAAGCTCAAGAGTAATTTGTCCCAATACAACAAGAAAGTTTGAAGACATGATCAAATAGTTGCGAGTTTGAAGAATGATAAGAGAGAATGACGAAAAGCATGCCCAGATTGTGAACAAGTGTGTAGAGACCCAAATGAGGTTTTATAATGGAAATATAAGCTTGCTGGGTTGAATATCACATTGGTGGGTGATGGAATTGAGTGTTATAACTGTAGGGTGGCAGTTTGTAACACTCCTACAATAGTATGCATATTTTTAGATGAGTGTGTGATGTACAAACATCTCTATGCCAATTATATGTACTATCTCATCCAAACTACATGGCCAAGATTATGAATGGGTAATGATAAAGAGAGATAAATAAGTGTATATGGATGGATTGAATTTTTTTTTCTTACAATAAGATAGGTACATTATGAAATGGAAAATTACAACATGGTACAAAATTGTGACATTACATTTTGCTCCCACTTTAGAGAGCATATCATGACAATAGAGAGATTCAAGCTAAAGTAAGAAAGCTTACTTGACTTACCTGTGGGGACTTCATCCACATAGAGTTTCCCCTAGCTAGGAAGTCTTGAATTTTTGTTGAGCCGCATCCAACATGAAAGTTGCAAATGATTATGATATATGATGACAAAAAACTTGACAAATTGTGTTATGCCAGATAACCATATGATAGGGTGCTTCTGATAGTGCCCCGAAATGTGAATCAAAAGATAGATAGGCATGTGATAGGGAAGAATTATATGGTGTGCTGAAATGTGTAACAAAATCTAGATAGACATGTGATAGGGAGGCTTAGACATGCACCAACACATGTAGTGAAAGCTAGATAGGTGTGTGATAGGGTGATTTAGATCACGTCGATATGCATAGAAAAAGATAGATACGTGTAAAATAGGGAGATATTGAGATGAGATAGTGGATTGGACCTCATAAAGGTATAAAAGATATTGGATTGGTCCCCAAAAAGACAAGTATCAACATCATAAATTTTTAATTTCACGAGAAAAATCTGTGATGTAGAAACAACATGATGGTTAGATAAAAAAGAAAAAGACATACAAATATATAAGCCCCCCTTAGGATGGACCATGTTTCTCAAAAGGGATCATGACACATTATAATGAGAGAAAAGGCATTGTGGCATGCCAACATACAAGATATTTCAATGGAATGTCACTTCCTAGTGGGTGACATATGATCTCCAAAATATCTACACAGAGATTGGGGGATGTGATGGATTGGCGTCAGAACCTAGAAGAGAGATATACATGCTCTCAAGGGATATTTAATAACTACCAATAATATCTTAGATCTAAAGAATATCACATGAAGATAAATAAAAGTAAAAATTTGGGTCAACATCGAAGGGTTGCCTAAATTGCCCCAACACTTTGCATCATCCCTGAATATCGCAAATCAAAAATATAAAAAATAGAAGAATAAGATAACACAGAGAAGATGGTTGATGATAGATAACATCCTATTTCAAAGTACCTAAAAAGTACAAAGGTCCTTTAGGAGGGAAAAACACTAAAAAAAGCACCAGGGAACACATGAAAACACACTCTAATCTACAGATGTAGAATAGGGTGCAACCTTCATAGGCTGTCCACCAACAAATCAACATCCTCCCAATCTTGATTACATGGGGAGGGAGGTTGAGATTTCAATACAATGACTATGATGGAAGCACCAGGTTCCCCCACCAACAACTTGATCCAAGGACAAGGAAACCTTGACAATCTCATCTAGAAGCTCTACTGAGGCGAGTGAGAGGGATTGTGTGAAGATCATCATCAATGCCATAATTTTCTCAAGTGATTAGAACAAGAAAGCCTCATATTTTGAAAGAGAGCCATGTTAAAGTGATAATGAAGAAGTCACCCTGTTAACCTCTGCAAAAGGGGTGGAGAGAAATTTGAGAGAATTTGGAGTTTTTTCTAGTGCGAGGATTGAAATAGAAAGAGGGGTCTACTAAAGTAGACTTATGATGATAAAAATATGGGATAGGGACTTGCTCAAACTTTCTCTTGAAGGATGGAGATGAGACCCTCTGATGCACTATACCATCCTTGATGACATTGGGGAGCTAGCATGGTGATCATGAGATGGGGCTGGTGTGGGCTGGGTGGACATCACTAAGTTGGATACCACCTAAGTATGCAACATGTTCATTGATGCCAAAAATGAAAGGACGTTAGGTAGAGTGGTGAAAGTGGTAGCTCCTGTGATGGAGAGATGAATACTTGGACATTCTTATCATGAGGCCCAATGGTTACTCCTGATGCAAAGGGAAGAAAGACATATGGGGTTGTAGGGAAAAAACTTGTGTAGCTACAATGGAGGTGGGAGTAGAACTAGGAGTGAAGGTAGAAGAAAAATACATGAGATCATAAGATACACTCTTTTCATTCATAGTGGCCTCACATATTAGGGCCATATCTCATCAACGATGCTTACACTTATGCACAAGCTAGTTCCAACATAAATGTGAGCTTGGCTAAGAATCCTGCAAGGGCCCAATGACATCTTTCTCCATTAGAGAGGTCCTCGATGTTTTTTCCATCTAGGAAGAAGACCCCGTCAATGGAGTAGGAGGTGGCCTTGATATAGGCACTTCTAGCTCAATCACATGCACCCTTATTCTCTTTTCCCTATGGATGGTAGGATAAATTGAGGATGCCCTTGAAGGCTGAGAGCTAGGTGCAAAGGGAGATGACATGGTCTTGGGAAACCTCTTACCCTTACCATAGATGGAAGGTTAGAAAAATTATACAATATTAGGTATAGGTAAGGGAAGATGCACCTTGGATTTGGACAACAAAGGTGTATTTCTCTTGTGTACATTAGGTGCAAATGCAGAAACATATGACAACATAGAAGGATGAAAGACCTGAGGTGGGCAAGGAGGATTCTCATAGGGAACATGATTTATCTGAGCCCTCAATTAAGAAGGGGAAAAGGATGAAGCACAATTAGCCTCATGAGATGGATAAGTAGGAGGAGCAATAAAAGGTGCTACAAATTTAGAGATTAGTTCCTCAACTTTGCATTTTTAACAAGCAAGGAAAGTTACATCTTGTCGAGGATGCAGGAGCCCTACCAGGTTATGCCATAAATGATCAAGAGAGAAGCTCCATGAGACACCAAGGGATAATAGCTAGCATCTTGGACTATGTGAATGATGCCCTCATGGGTAAAATTCAAGCATTTATACACGATCGAGGGGATGAATCCCATAGAGGCCAACTAGGGGATACCTATTTTGACCTGGAAGAGGTTTGACTCAGGGATTAAAAAAAGATTATAAAAACCACCTTGGGACCTACTTGGACTATCAAGGTGGTGGACCCCAAAGGGAGAAGTGATAATAAATCATGCATTCTAATGGTGGAAACACACTTATCATACTTCACGTGGTTTAATTCATTGGCTAAGAGGACCTCCTTAGTGATAATATTAACCCAACATGCAGTGGCAACCAAGATTCCCCTAACAGAGATGTCATTGATCAATGCTAGGATATAGAGGAGAGAAGTCTCTCTGGTGTATGACTCATATAGAGTGGTAAAAGTAATATTCATCTTAGGAACCCTCTAGGAAGGTGGAAAAATAGGAGTTAAGGTCATCATCTTAACATAAGGACTATCACACAATGAAACAGGAGATGATGAAGATGTCATGATAAAGTTTGATGTATGTGGTAGAAAAGGATCAATGTAGATTTGTATTTCACTATTTTATTTATCCCCAAATTTATTAGGATTTGATTTCTTATCGCTTACCTTAATGACACTTCTATCTATGTGGTCTTGGACTAAATGTCTAAGATATACACATTTCTCAGTGTCATGACTAGGAACATAATGGTATTTATATAACTTGGACCCATCATACCATCAAGGATAGGGGTGATTGTCTAGAAGGGGTTGAATTTCTTGAAGAGTTACTAAATTGTCTTTTAACAACCTTTGCAAAATGTTCACATATTTTTCAGAAAACTTAGTAAATGTGTGACCCCTTTGTAGATTTATTGAGACGTAATTCCTCTTAGAGGGTTGTG
This sequence comes from Thuja plicata, assembly GCA_018584345.1. Lineage (NCBI taxonomy): Eukaryota > Viridiplantae > Streptophyta > Pinopsida > Cupressales > Cupressaceae > Thuja > Thuja plicata. The sequence goes on along the minus strand of MU228559.1, from coordinate 1,157,278 downwards.
GTAGTTCCATGACACTATCCACAACCTTGTTCTTCTAAGACCCTCTAGTGTATTCATGATATTACACTGTAAAACATGCTATTCTCCTACTACTTGCCCAATTCCTCAATAAAATTTTGTAACTAAATCATCTCCTTACTTACCTCAGTAGTATTAACATATTCTGTGGTGAATAGTGCAATGACCTTTTGAAAATGATATATTCAATTAAGTGATACTCCACCTATAATAAACACATACCATGTTGTTCACCTCATGCTATTAATATCTTGCGCTATATCTAAGTCAAAATATCCCTGAAGAGTATAATTAGAGCCTCCAAATTATAATTTGATTGTTTTGTAGTACCTTTCAAATACTAGAGAATCCACTTCACCACTTTCTAATGCTCTTTTCTAGGATTGGTCATATACCTACTCACAACTCCCATTGCATGTGCAATATCTAGCCTTGTACACACCATGGCATACATTAAACTGCTAACTACTCAAGAGAATGGAACCTTGGACATATAGTCTATATCTTCTTGTATCTTGGAACACATCTCTTTAGTTAATTTAATATTACTGGGCAAAGGTGTACTAACTATTTTTCATCCCACATCTTAAATATCTACAACACCTTTTCTATATAATCACTTTGAGACAATATTAATGTGTGATTTTTCTCATCTCTAGTTATTCTTGTGCCAAGGATGTTTTCTATACACCCAAATCCTTCATAGAAAATGTATTTACTAATTCTTTCCTAAGCTCATTTATATGTTGTATACTAGAGCCAACAACAAGCATGTCATCAAAATATAATAGAAAGATGATATAGCTACCATTGTGAAATCTTGTAAAATAAACACAATGATCAAAATGATATCTATTGTAATATTGTTTATTCTTCTTCCAAATATCCATGGAGAAAAGTTGTCTTTACATATAATTGTTCAATATGCAAGTCTTCTATAGCTACAAGACTTAAAATAGCTCAAATTTAAGTCATTAACACCAAGAAAAAAATATTTCATTAAAATCAATACCTTTTTTTATATGCAGAACCTTTTACCACAAGTCTAGCCATATATGGTTTATTGCCTCTATGTTCTTCCTTTAAACTATAAAACCACTTATTTTGCAGAGCTCTTTTACCTTTAGGTAATTCAACTAATTCACAAGTTTGATTTGTATCAAAGAGTCCATCTCCTCTTTCATTCCTTGCTCCCACTTCTTTCTATTTTCAACTTGCATTACTTCTGCATAACTTTTTGGTTCACCTGGATTAGTCAATAATACATAATATAATGCATGAGAGAATCGTTCATTTGGTCTACTTATCATTGTAGATCTTCTTGTGGGAGTTTGATGTACCTATTGTTGTTCTAGTTGCTCAATATTTTATAACACTGATTGTAGTATATTTTCTAGGATCTCATCACACACTATGTATTCTCTATTTTCTTTTTCTTGTTTCTCTCCCTCTAATTGATCTGTATACATGCCCCTCTCATTGAATATGAGATATCTACTCATAATAATTTTTTAATTTCACAATCCCATAAAAGATAACTAAAACCATTAGCTACATATCCAATAAAACTATAGTTTTGGATTTTTCCTCAAGCTTTGTTCTATTCTCAATGTCAATATGGACAAATGCTTCAAAACCACAAGTTTTCAAGATTGAGTAGTTTACCATTTTACCCATACATGCCTTCTCTAGAATAACACCATATAAGGAACTTGAAGGCCCTCTATTTAGTAAGAAAACAATATTATCTACAACATATTCCCAAAAATGTAATGGAAATCCTACATGCAATCTCATACTTCTTGTGCGCTCCATGATAGTTCTATTCATCCTTTCAGACACACCATTTTCTTACAGTGTTCCTAGAACCATGTTTTGTCTATGAATCCCATGGTATGAACATTAAATTTCAAACTCTTTACTATAGTATTCACCTATTATATGATCTAAGACACTTCAACTTATTTATTGTCTCATTCTCAACCAAATCTTTCCATTTCTTAAAGGTATCAAATACATCATATTTTATTGCAATGAATTAAATCCATATTTTTCTAGTCACATTATCAATAAAAGTTATATAATAATAGTACCACCAAGATGATATCTAAGCTATTCCCCATACATCTAAATGCAAAACCTCTTATTTTTCACTCTTCTTTTACTTCCCAACTTGAGAAATCCGACTCTCTTTTGTTTTTCATATGCACAATTTTCAGAAAAATCTAAATCAATTTTCTTAAAACTTGGAAATAAATCTCTGGAATGTAGAATCTTCTTTTCCTCACTCATGTGCCCAAGTCTAATGTACCGTAATGTTGTATCTGTTCCTATGGAAGCTGGGAAAATAGAATAATCATAATTTCTTGTACATAAATACAATATACCTACCTTTTTCCCCTTTTTCTATTATTAATGAGCCTTTAGTTACCTTCCATGAATTGTCTATAAATGTAGATGTGGAACCTTCACTTCCTAGATGTCTTTCTCATACTAAATCTATTCTCAAATTAGGAATATTTCTCACCTCTTTTAGAAATAATTAATTTCCGTTTGGTAATTTTATATGTATGTTTCCTTTTCTGATAATTTTTCATGGTTGGTTATCACCAAAATAAACCAATCCAAAGTCACCTTGAACATAACCTAGATAATATTTCTTATGGGGTGTGGCATGAAATGAAGCCCCCAAATATAACACTCAAGAAAAAATAGTATTTTCAAAGAAAGAATCAAAGCATCTTTTAATACATCACCTACTACATTTTCTTTCTTATTATCCATCTTCTTATTTTCCTTTTTGAGACCAAAAATATTTCTTTAGATATCCTTTCTTCCCAAAATGCTAGCATTCGAGCCTTGCCCTAGATTTGTATCTGCCCTTTCTAGATTTTCAACAGTTCCCTTTGAATTTTCATCTTTCCCTCTGTCTTCCCTTGTTCTCAACAACCAATGCATTACTTGATGTCTCACATGTGCTTTTCCATTGCAATTTCTCATTAAGGATAGTACCAACAACATCACCAAACTTCAAAGAGTTTGAACTATAGACAAAGTTACTTATAGCCATGACCAAGCTATTCTAGTTTTCTAGCAATGAGAAAAACAATCAAGAGAGCCCTAACCTCTTCATCAAAAGTTATTTTCATAAAACTTAGCTAACTAGTAGCTATGTTAAACTCATTTAAATGATAAAAAACATATCCACCTTTTGGCATCTTCATATCAAATAAATATTTCATGAGAAATACCTTATTGGAGGCTTAGGGTTTCTCATATAGTTTATCTAATGCTTCCATCAGACCCTTTGTTGTCATTTGTTTTTCTATATTAAAAGCCACCGACGATGCCAGGCATAACCATATTATTTCTAGTGCCTTCCTATCCAAAACTGCCCATTGTGTATATGTCATAGTCGACGAATTTTGATGCTCCACCCAATAGTAAGTAAAGATCGTTCTAATATAGATAATATTCCATTTGTGCCTTTCATAGCTAATAGTTTTGGCTATTGAACTTATCAAACTTAAGCTTGCCTTCTTCTGTCATTTCTCTAACTCGAGTCTAGAAAATCTTACCAAATGACCAAAATACACAACTTTGATACCAACTGTTAGGGTTTTAAGGTAGACCAAAGAAAATAAACAATATAAAAATATAATGTAGAATAAGGAAGGAAAAAATTAAAAAAAATACAATAACACAAAGATTTAATGTGGTTCACCCAATATGGGCTACATCCACTAGAGAAACTACAGTCCACTACTTTCTATTGTCCAATGAAGACAAAATTACTATTTTATATATTTTACATTACATAGTCACTTATTTATAGGCCTTGAAGGTAATTTACAAAGGTCAATTTACATATCAAAGTAATAGCCAGGAAAAGTGCACCAAGATGGTGTGCAAAAAAGGGGTATAAGTGGCCACTTTTTTTTTTTTTTTCTTAAATAAGGTAAACCTAAATTTGGAAGAGAAATTTGAGTGTCATGCACTGAAAGTTAGAAGATGTAAAAAGAACAGAAAATTGTGTACTTTGAATCTAGTTTTTAATGTACTAAATTTTTTAAAATTGATAAGACTAAGAAGGTCAAATCCTTTGTGCACGAAAAAACTATTCCTGATTTTTTTCAAAAAAATAACATATTGCCTCGCATGCGCATAAAAAAGTCATAGTTAGATTTAGTATTTTATAAAATAATTTCGTAAAAAATATCGGTAGTAGTGAGAGCTACAATTTGTATATTTTTTTATAATTTTTTGTTGAGAAATTATTTTTTAATGATTTTTTGAAGTGGGCACATCCTGAAAATCAAATGCTTATTTGTGCGCGAAACATAACTTGTACCAGAAAAATAAAAAATGTAATTTTTTTCAAAAGTGTAAATAATTAAGTGCACATCAATAATATATCACTAATACATTTGGTGCCAAATTCTGATGGCTATTTGTCAGAAAAATGATAGAAAACCATCACAAAAAGTGATTGGCATTTTTGCGTCGTTAAGTGCGACGACCAAGGACGTCGTCGCCATTGCGATGGTCACGATATTGGAAATGTTTTCTCATCCACCGTAAAATGAGTACTAATTTCCAATGTCACATTTTATCGGGACACTGACCGGCCGTCGCAATAGCAACGCGTGCTATGGAAATTTTTTTGATAGGGACGTCATCATGATTACATCATCCACATCGAAAAATGTCATCGGGAAAACCCATCTTGCATCTCAATATTTGAATAGGACGTTGACGCCAGTACAACGTCCCCATCAGAAAATATTGTCAGGAAAACCTAGCCTCCGTCACAATTTTTGATGGGGATTTCGTCGCGAGTACAACATCCACATTGTAAAATGCCTTCGAGTAAACCCAACCCTAGTCACAATTTTTTATGGGGATGTCGTTGCCAATATAGAATCCCCATTAGAAAATGTCATTGGGAAAACCCAACCCCTATCACAATTTTCGATGGGGATGTCATCACAAGTACAACATCCACGTCGCAAAATGTCATCGGGAAAACCCAGCCCCTGTCACAAAATATCATCATAAACAGATCTCAGCTTTCCAAATGGATTGAAACCGTCCACTTCCAATGAAAGCCTGAGATTATGAGGTTCTTCTTTAAAGTGTGACCACTTTTTCTCTATGTCCATAAATGTTTAACCCTTCACAGGCATTTGAATAATGTCATCTCGACTTCTATTACGTGCATGGTAATCCATAAATTGTGTCAAGCCACTGCACTTGAATAATCATTGCATATGTGGAATAATGGGAATGGAATTAAGAACCTTACGAGGTACCTTTTTTGTTATTTGATCTATTCAATATCTACTCGTATGACATTCAGGGAATTCTGTTGCAAATTCATGTTCTTTATGATATATAATATGATCATTGGGACAACTATCTATTGCTTGGTACTCCATTCCACTATCTTTCATAGTGGCACATAATTCTCAGTATGAGCAAGGTAGAATATTTGATGGTGGTAATAAAAAATTACCTATCAATCTACAAAAAAAAAAAAAAGTTGTTAATATAAACAATAATAATCGTACATGATTCACCCTTTATTAACTATACTGACATATATGAAATACCTTAACATACGTGACATTGTTATGTTTCATAAACCATTCATAACCTTCAAGTTCACCAACAAAAATACAACATAGAGAAGAGTTGTTTGGGAGCCTACGTAAAGGGTCATGTATGCCTTCTCAAGTAGAGGTATATCATTGATGGCATCAAGGTAATCTTGATCATCATCATCAGTTGCGCCAGTACCAAATGTGTCATAGATCAATGTATTTGTACCATCATCTTCAAATGTGTTTTCTGACACATGATCGTCATCTTCCATGGGATAATTATCTTCAACTTTGATATTCACACCTCCATGTCCTCCACTTTGAAAACCATATTATTCAGGTTGTGGTGGTCCATATCACGTGCCTTGGGGAGCTTGACCTATATAAAAATGATGAACATAAATAAACCATGATCATGATCTCATCATCAAGTGATTTCTTATGTATATAAATTATTAAAATGATATAATGAACAACTTACCAATGGATGATAATCATGTCCCTCTTCAATGTAACCATTCTCCCTTAATGTCTATTAGATGATTTTATTAGCAGTCTTCTAGTGTTTAAGCCCTTAAAAATTTTGCAGGGACAATGACATTTCCATCACCTTTTATTTTGAAGTTAGACCACAATCTAGCGATTGTCTCTCTATCATTTTCTTCACTTACATTATCTGACACGATCCTTCTTCACAGGAAAAAAAAAGGGATATGGAAACTTCAGTCTATAACCTTTACAAACGAATAAAAATGATTCCAAAAGTACACAAATCTTCTTAGACCTAGTTATATAGAGAAATTGAAAATTTAGTTATGAAATCAAATCACTAGACTTTCAACATCCACAATTCCTCAATTACAATATCCCGAGGGAGTGCAATGGAGGTTTAAAGACAAACAAAGTCTAAATGACCTATAAGGTCTTTAAATAATGTAAACATGGCCATTTGAGCCATTCAATGTAATAAAATGCAATAAAGATTCAAAAAGATGTAATATTGCCAAAATAGGCCTAAGAGGGCTAATTATGGGGTTGATGGGTAGAGTAGGAGTTTTAATGTTTTTAAATGTTCCATAAGGTCATAAGAAGACCATATTTAATTTTAATAAGGTTTACAAGATAGTTAGTTGTTGAGTTGACAACTTAGTTGTCAACTTGACAACATTCTTACATCTTTTGTTAATGCAAAATTGTAGGACAGATGGTTTGGGATTAGTTACAATCGATTTGGAAGGTAGTTGAATGTTTTTTTGTGGTCTTTGAATCACATACGATTCTATTTAAGAATGTGGTGCCTGAGAATGAGGAGAGGAATGATAAATGGAAGACTTTTGATTAAGAAAAGATAAAATTATCCTACACTTTTCATATTCTTTTCACTATTACAGTCAAGTTTTAGCCATTTATTAACTTTTAAGAAAATGCAATTGGCAGGTGTAAATCCAAACTCTACAAGCTTTGCTAACATCCTCCATGTTTGTGCCAAAATGGAAGTTTATAGAGCATAATGGATAGATAAATTAAATAAGACTTTGTCATTACAATTGCCCTGGTAGACATGCATGCAAGAGTTCTGATTAAAATGAATGTAAAACTTAAAATAGAAATATGGTAAAAAAAATTAAAATGAAATTAATGTAAAACTTAAAATATAAATATGGTAGAATCCGTATAACCAACATCATTTCCAATAATTTTTAAAACTAATATCCACAAGTTTATGTAGTACACTTTCATTTAAGGTAGTTGAAAAGGGAATGAACTTCTATCAAATTCTGATGTTATATTTGCAACTGCCCTACTAGACCTACATGCAACATGTGGAAGTAATTGGCAGGTACCAATTATTATAGTTGTAACTACCCACCCAAGTAGACACATACATGAAAAATGTGAAAGCATAGACAAGGCATGTCAACATAGAGTGCCTCAAAGTAATGTGTCAATATGCACAAAGAGGATATTTTTGAAATGATTTCAAAACTTTCAAGAAAATGCAATTCGCAAGTGTAAATCCAAATTCTACAAATTTATGTAGTACCCTTTCATTTAAGGTAGTTGAAAAGGGAATGGACATCTATAAAATTCTAATGTTATGTTTGCAACTGCCCTACTAGACCTACACACAAAATGTGGAAGCATTAATTAGGCACATGAATTTAATTAAATGCCTCAAATAGATAAGTGCTATAGTCTTGTTGTCCATTGTTTACTATAACAATCAATCACCTTCTTAAAACAATCACTACAACACACTATGCAAAGGGTCCCTTCCCCCTCGACCACTTGAGACACATTAGGGACACACCAAACCACCAATCCAATCCCCTGAATCCTTCGCAAAACTCCCTTAACACATTCATAAAGGGAATTCTTTACAAACTACTCTGTCACAGTCCTATCCCATCTGCAATTAGAAATAGGAATCTCTCTCTCTTTCCCAAGCCCTTAACTTCACCACAAGACTCTTCATTATTTAACATAAATACCTCTCGGCTTTGTTCACACAACTCACTTGTCATACTCTCACCACAACATCTTCTATAATAAAAAAGAAATCAAAACTATTACAGGCATATAATAGCCAACCAATAGTATTCCAATATGGAAGCATATAAGATATATGATAGGTTCCTCAATCATATCAAGAGACTTTCAACATGCTTTTGATCGTATGCAACAACGTTTTTTGATTTTATGCAAATGTGGAAGAAAAATTGTTGTCATAATAATATACATGTATACTGATAGAGCATTCAATTTCTAAAATCATTTGTTTGAAGGTATCCCATTACAACATTAAAATGCAGTGCAATTAAATGTATATACATTTCTTATTCCAACATGTTGGAAGGTATATTATTTGGACTATAATCAGTAATTGTTTTAGAATTTGTAATACATATGAGGGGGAATTGTTCTGTTCTTATTTTCACAAACCTTATGTCATGAACACAATTTCCAAATCTATGTTTCCATCGAGATCATGTTGTGGTGATTTTAATTAGGTTTACTTAGTATAATTTAAGGTTCATTATTAAGGCCGACTTGCACTCTTTTATGAACGTCAATTTGTCTTTTTGCACTCACACTTCAGAACTATTGGTAAGTATTTAGAGAATTTCTAGCTCAAGCTGCATCGGGAAAGTTGTTTAATGTATTTTTACTACCTCAATACACTTCACTAATTATATTATCTTGCTTCTATTTGTGGATTAATTACTTTCCACAATAGTTCTTTCTTAATTCTTTTGAGTGGTTTGGTTCATCACAAGGATCGGCTTGATAATGCCACAACAACAAGAGTTTGATTTTAGTATAGCTGACTTATTACTTTTTTATTTTTGAATGATTTGGTTTTATATGTCAAAGCTTATCTAAATATTGAAATATTTGTCTAAAAATGTTATTCCTATGATTGAAATATTTGCATCATAAATATTTATTGTTGTGCATTTGAATTCTCCAAGCTTTATCTTAGATGACAGATTCTTTAGGACAAGCAAACCATGTATAGCAAGTCCATATGGAAAATTTCCAAGTACTCATATCAAGTCTCCAACACAAAATTTCCAAAAAATTGATATAGCCAAGTCATGAAAATCACAAGTTTCTCATTTTAGATTTTTGCTCTTAAGTAGTCAATGATTTTGTACTATATAAAACCAAGACTGCATTGAAATGTCCAAATATCAATATATTATAATTATATAGAATATTGTGACTACATTCATGTTTAGTGGGCCAATCCTTTGGTGACTAGACAAACTAATCATCCTTCACAAACACTATGCAAAATCTATCACCACTAGAACTGCTGGAAGCATCTAGTTAAAACTCTTCCAAATGGACAACAACCAACCCTCCTTGTATATCATGGTTCTCATCAATATACATCAACCATTTTGGACCTACATACCATCATGTTGCTATACTCTCCTTGTATGTAATTTGGTTGTAGTTCATGCATGAAAAGCAACTACATACAAGTTTTCACTCTCCCCAAGCTAAGTGTATTCCTATCCAATCACAAGTTTCTTGTTTTAGCTTTTCACTCACAAGTACTTGCAAAGTTTGTAATATATGATTCTGATGATGTCCACAGGTGATAATAAATCCTTGTATCCAAATATTATCCACATGAGATGATTTCATATCATGTTTAATTTCTAAATGACAAAGGTAATAGGCTAGTCTTTGTACAAACTAACAAATGTAAGTATATAATAATGCAAGTTGCGGAGCATGGACAACATTTTTATTCTTAAACAAAAAACATAGATGAGGGATTTGGACCTCTACTATAGAATGCCATAATGAAAAATATGGTCAATGAGAATGAGTGTGGGGATGAAAATATAGGGATGCTAAGGCAACCCTACATGAGTGGCAAATGAATCGTAAAGAGAACCTATCTACTATTGACAGAAATTATAGAAAATACATAATGTACTCTAGTGTCCTCAAGATCACTCATATCATTGAGTTATAAACCATTGTTTCCTGCACCAGCTCCTTTTTCCTAGTTTTGATGTGGGAACAGGTATTGCCTTTAACCACTCCAAATTCTAAGCAACAAAAAAAATCCATGTATATCATTTTACAAATAATGGATATAAAAGATGATGATACCGAGGAGAGATTGTTTGAGACCCAATAGAAGAATGAGAAGATTGGCTTGAGACATTAAATTTTACCCCTCTATCTGACATGGTAGATTGTGAGTCACATTTTGGTCAGCCAGAGAGGCTTTTGTTGGTTAAAGTATCTCATGCCCCAGAATACAATTTGGACTTATTTTTTGTCTTGCCATATGTCAAGGAGCTACCATTGTAACTCTAATCATGTGTGTGTAACTAGGAGCTACCATATCATTAAAATTATTATTTGTAGCTATACCCCATTTCATTAACCTAATTTTATTTCTTATATATCCATTATAGCCAAGGAAGGATATTGACGTGGTTGATTCCTCACTATTGTTGGCACCCTAGTTTTATTGCCTATATACGTGTTTCATTCCTTTCTGTTGTATGGGAAAGAATAGATTTATACTGACTCGATTGGTTCCAAATAGTCTCTACATGATTGTGAATCTTTTGGATCATCTAGAGGAAAATTGGGATGCATGCTACTTTCTTCTATGCATTTATTACATTGGAGTGGGCCGGGAGATTACTATTTTGTTTTCTTTTCCAACCAAAAGGCCCCACAACTCCTATCCTACATTGGCTCAGTTTGATTAGAAGAAGGATCATATACTTTTTTATATGATAATTAAGTGATGATATGGCTATAATGTGTGAAGATGTTTTCACAAACAACCATGAGAAATAACATAAAACTCTTTTTTTTTCAGTGGCATCCAGAACTAAATTTCATTAGCAGAATCTTACATTATCCATAGCTAAGGCTGCAAACGCAAAGAAAGGAATTCTTAGAAAATTTTAATAAAAAACCGTACCTCAATTTGACTCAGAATGACTTCGCACTACTTTTCTCCTGTGACAAACTTAACATCAAAATGAAAACTTGACTTCGCGCTCCATTGCTCCCGCGATGAACTTAACATCAAAATGATTAGGTTCTCATTTTTTTTCTTGTATATCCCATTGACTTTGTAATTCTTATGGTCTACTAAAATGTCATCAGAATTTTGACTTCGTTGGGGAGAATTACAAAAAAAACCCCAATTTGACAAAAAAGTGTATCCCCCGTCGGAAGTTGCTGTCGGAAAATAACACCAAATGTATTAGTGTATATAATTTTTTTAAATTTTATCAAGTAGATCAAAAGTTATTAAAAAATTGGTACACATATGTCTCTAAGAATTATGGAGACATTGGTAAAAAAATTAAAACTTCAATATGTTAATGTTGTCCAAAAATACAAAAAATTATATGGTTAGAAAGCTAACAAGATGTGTGAAATTATGGTGGCAATTTTATAAATACCCAATTGATGACTTGTAAACCTAATGATGAGGAAGTTGAGAAACCTATTTTGAAGAATAAAACAAGTGAAAAGGGAGGGAAATGGAGCCAATTGAAGCTCACAAGCCCCAACCTTGTTATCCAAGCATATTAACTAGCCTTTTTCTTGGATTGGAAATTTACCAAACCTAAGGATAATTAGGTTATTTGAATCTAAAGTAACCTAATCTAATTAGGGGTGTTTTGTTGTTTTTGGGTGGGTGGCCACTTTTTTGCACACCATATTAATGTACTTATCCGTCGACTTCTTTATAAAATAATAGGCAATTTTGGCTTCAGGGGCGCTACCCCTTGCAGCCCCTATTGAGGGTGTCACCTCTAGACCCTTACTGTGGGATTTTCCCTTGAACCCCCATCAAAGAAGTTATGCCCATGGGACCTACAAGAGGGGGTCTACCACCTATGCTCCCCCATTAATTGATTTGGGGGAAAATGCAATCGACAGTCACCAAAATTTAAGCCTGGTAGCATGATCAGTTGCCACATACCAACACAATCTAAAAATACCCACGGATATAATACCATATCTATCCTCAGAAAAGTAAAATATAATCACAAATAAGACACAATCACAAGGGAATAGATTTACACCTTACCAAAAATGAGTAGATTCTAGTGTTCTGAAATGCAAGAGTGTAGAGCTGGAAGAGACAACCATAGGTGGTTGAATCTGCCACTCAGAGTGAAAATTTCAATGTAAGCCATGTAATCCATCACATCCTTTCCCAAAAAAAACCTCCAGAATAGAGGTGACATAGGGGATACATTTTGCAGGCTTGGTTGATAAATCCTTAAAGGGTTTATGGAGTAGGGCAATAAACAAGCTCTTGAGCGAGGAGTCAACTAAAGAAATCATTGTAAAAGTAGCTCAGTAAACTTTTTCTTAGGGAGGTATTGATGTGTTAGATATATCCACATCAAATTTGGAGCTGGAATATTCCAAATCCAAAGGACCTTTACTAGAGGAGACACAAATTTGAAAGAGGGGAGTGAATGGGAACATGAGAGTCTATCGCGAGAGAATAAACACTTCAAATAATATTAATAATCTCAATGTATTTTATGGATGAGATCTTATACTATATGTTGGTTCTCTGTCATAAGCCAAGTTGAGGTTATGTAGAGAATTGCGGTAAGGTTTGTTGGGATGATCCTGCATCACAAATAGTTCATTATAAGACTAGGAGAGATCTTGGATCACTTGATTTTCCTATCTCATGAGTGAACGTTGCAAAGGTTTGGATATCATTTGACATAATTATTGATTTTTGGTTGTATCTTATTTGGTTTGATTGTTAATATGATGTACTATTCTCATCCCAATCCTTTAATTTGTAAGAGAAAGGGATCATGCTCAAGTACTTGATCATCATGGTTTGAGGATATTATACCACATTATATGCTCATTATGGTGAGATCATCTTGTGATAAGGTTAAGACTTCTACTTCTGTAGTTATGATTTATTTTTTGACATCATGCACTACAAGTTTGATTATGTTTTTCACAACATCTCAATGTGCATTGTGACACATGTTGTGTCACAATTGTATTGTCAAAGAATTGTCCATCCATTCGTTGTCTCTTAATGTCTTTGGTGAAAGTTTTTAGTATTACATGATCTTTGATCCCATTAAATATAAAAATCAAAATCACTATGATTCTCACTTTTCGGCCAAATTAGGATAGTGAAATCAATATTTTTTTGTTAGATCTTTACTTTTGCACACCTAGCTAAACTATTAAGAATTTGAAGATGATGTGAACTGATTATTTGTGAGATTTTGTGTGTAGATTTTATGTGTGTGTGTGTGTGTGTGTGTGTGTGTGTGTGTGTGTGTGTGTATGTATGTATATATGTATGTGTATGTGTATGTGTATGTGTATGTGTATGTATACGTGTAGGTGTATGTGTATGTACATGTGCATGTGCATGTGGATGTGGATGTGGATGTGGACGTGGATATGCATATGCATATGTATGTATGTATATTGTGAATCTGTTTACGTAACTTTTAATAACTTGTTTTTTTGTAATAAGTAATTTTTTTTAAAAAATGACATTTAGGTCCTAATGTATAACTTTTTCTTTAAAAATGAAAAAATTCTAATTTTTAAAATATAGATTTATCACACCAATATCTTGTGCATGGATTTTTTCCATAATTTGTTTATTGCATATATGTATTTTTTATATTAATTTTTGAGTCGGGGTAATTATAATTTGGACAAAGATGTATGTCATATGACATAACATTTTTGTACATGATTTTGAATTAACTTATTCTTTCTTTTATCTAGAGTAGAGACATTAGTACCTAGGGAACATATATTTTTTTCTATTTTTTTGCATGTGTTAAATAAACCCCTTAATATTTGGTGTGTTGTGTCTCCTATGATTGCATTATGTCACTATTTATTTTGATTCAAGCTAGACTCTATTTATATTTCCATCATGAATGTTTGTATTTATTCTTTTGTATTGCCATTTGTGAGATGCACTCGTTTAAAGTTATATTCTTTTGGTCATGTGGATTTCATTGTTGATGTGGTTAGTGGTTTATACTTGGGTTTCAGTGGTGATCATATATGCATGATGAATCTACAACTAAGTGCCATGATGTTATGTGATGATGTATGGATATATTCACATATTTATAGATGATATTTTGTCCTTGACATTACTAGTGGTTCCATGATGAGCATAATATTGTGCCAATGATTCAATGTGTTAAGCTATTACTTATCATGTGTTTCTAGTAATCTATTCCATGGATTTATTTTATGCTTGTTAATATTGATTAAATAATGTTAATATTAGTTAATGATCCTTGATGATGTAGTATTTTTTGTGAATGATTAATGGTGGTAAAAATGTTAGTTTAGATGAATATATTTAATTGTAATATTTAAATGATGATTACTAGTATTAATCCTATTCAATGTTATTTAATGATTATTTGACAAAATCATATAGATGATGATTTTATGTGAGAAGGGAAGTGTCGTAACATTCACGGAATGATTACGTTGCTAATGTTCCCTTTCACTAATTGGTGTTATCTCATGATGTTGTATGTGCTTTGAATATTTATATGTATATATCTGGTACACTTGACATGTGGCATTTGAGTGGTGGCAGGTACCAAGTATCAACTTCACCTATCTTTACAAATCTAAGCGTTCCTATAATATCCCCAATAGTGGTTAATTGGAGACAATCATATGGATGAATCATGTTATCCAGCTCAATTGTCAGCCAATTATCATTCATATTCTTGGCTAAAAATTGCCATGTTTCTTATACCCACCTGTCCAATTACTGCATGGTAATACCCAACTATCCTTGTATAAATTGTGGAAGCCTAGTAATGTGTTGTGTATGGTCAAGTTGTTCACAGCTATCGTGGTTCACTAATTTAAATTTGGATATCGATTTAAGATATTTTAGATATTAATTTTATGTTGTCTGCAAATATGTCATATAAGTAGTTAATTTAATTGGATTTAAATATTTTATGAGTTAAAATTTAATTTGGATTTTTGGGAGATTATTGTGCCTTTGGAGTTTTAAGTTGTATTTAATATGAGGGTATGTGCACCAAGTTGTGAGTCAAAAAAGTGGACACATATTTTTAAAAAATTCAAATTTCATATAACTCGATCAGGTTATTGAAATTTCAAAATTGTACTAGTGGTAACCAATCCTACACAATATTATTAAAAAACTCTATCTTTTTCAGAACCTGATTGGGTTCTGAGATGTTTCTAGTAACCTGATCAGGTTCTGAGATGTTTCTAATAACTTGATCATGTTCTGAGATATTTCTAATAACCCGATCGGGTTATTAGAAACATATTATATTTTGGAAATCCCGCGGCTTAGGCCATTTCTAATGCCTAAACCATGGAGCAGCAGAGTGAAGGAGGGCAAAAAATATCAAAACCTGATCGTTCTTTGAAGAAAACAATATTTATTAAACAATTTCCACATTTTCAAGTAATGGCGCCCCGTAATAAAGGTATATTTTATTGTTTTTGTTGTTTTGTTATTTTTTTTGCATTTGTAATCAAATTAGGTTATGATATTAAACTTTTTTTTGTTTTCTTTGATTAATTTCATATCAGATTCATCAAATAACCCAAGAAGAGGAAAAAGAAATGAAAGACCACCCCCGGTAAACCCTCCTCAAAATTCTCCTTGTCCACCACCATCGCCGCTCGTAAACCCTCAAAATTCTCCTCGTCCACAACCATCGCCACCCATAAACCCTCCACATGTGCCATTAGGTCATGTAAATGCAACACAAGAGGACCTCGTGCAACGCCTTAACCAAGATAGTGCACAAATTAATATATTAGTCAATAGGTTGAAGGCTTCCGTTCTTCAACATCACTATACCCTCACCACTACATTAGAAAAAATCTCCAATAGTGCAAGTGAGGTGTCTCAAGAGGTGACAAAATGGGGTTCATGGAGGGATATATGTCGTACATATTATGCTAATGGTTTATCATCTGAGGATGTGAAAAGAAAAGCCATACAAAAATGTGACATATGTGCCCTTTTTACCGTTCCTAATACTAGTGATTCCCTAGAAATAAATATAAAATGGTTTCCTATACATTGGTGTGCTCATAGGGGGATGAAATCGACTTTTTGGGATAGGTGGTACATGGTATTTGACCAACCACCTTGTAATAATAATGAGGTGCGTTTATATTTTTTGAGGAAGCTATACTGTGAGTTTATCCTCGGCGAGAAGATGAATTACTTTGACTTTCGTGAGTTCCAAGGTAGAGGGAGAGGCTTTGCGCAAGATAGACCTGGGGCACAAAGGATTACCCGACCACAAGAAAGGAGGTATATTGTGAGAAAACCCCTCATTCATGTTGTGGTCCCAGTAGTGGTGAAGGAGTCTATGGATATACAGACTCTTCATGCAGATGCATCATTGAATGATGTCATTATCTAGCATGTCACTCAGCTAGTTGGAGGAGAGGATGGATCAGTGCCTGCGCTACCTCAATCTTCATCAGATGTGCCATTAGGATCATCCCATCCCACGCCAGTTCCATCATCATCAGATGCACTATTAGGATCATCTCATCCTGGGCCAACTCCATTATCATTAGATATAGTTGTAGGGTCAGCCCAACCCATTGAGCATATCTGCATAAGTTGTAATGGTATATGTGATGGGGTAGATAGTCAGGCGAGTGTGGATGGTTTGACATCCCATTCATGTGTACATTGTAGGAGAAGATGTCACGAATCCACTACTAAGGATATGGCCCTCACAAATGATCTGATGACAATGGTGTTTGGTAGAGAGTCGACATGGGTTTGTTTAAATATGTGTTTTGACATGTTATTTAAATTAATTACCTAAATCTGTTAAAAGTAAATAATTTTTTATGTATAGAAGATTCGAAATTGATACATGATTAATATGCATTGTAGGGTGCAGCTAGTGGTACGAGCACACCAAGGAGTGCTTGTTCTAGTAGACGTGGATGGGTAGCTCAAACACCTGAGGTAATGTTTTATAAATATTCATAAAATAGAATAATACATTGTTTTCAAAATACATATCTTAATAATTTGTATGGTGGTAACTTAGTGTCGTCAAAGAATTAGTGTATGTTTGTTTTCTATTTCTTTATGGTCAAATAATTTGTTCTAATGTAAGGGTGATCTCACAATAGTGAGTCCCACTTTTTGGGATGAAGGATTTCGGATTTGCAAACAAAATTTTTTTTTTGATGGCTTCGAGCGAAGTAGAGGCTTCGCGCGAAGTACCCCACACAAGCCACTTCACGCGAAGCCATTACTTCACACGAAGTGTCACACGTAGGGTGCTTCGCGTGAACAACCCCTTCGCGCGAAGCCATTTTTTGTCAAAATTTTTATAAATTTCTGACAAGTCATGTCATTTTCACTATTCACTTTGTGAGATTTTGTGGACCCGGTGCTTGGAGGGAACCAGTGACGACCACTACGACATTAGCACTTCCCGACCTTTTTCGACCTCTTTGTGATTGTTATTAGCATCAGGTACACACATTTTTCTCATTTTTTATTGTAAATTATATGTTTTATATACATTTTAGTTAATTATTTGTTTTAAATAATATTTAGTTTGTAGAAATGTTAGAAAATGATAATTGGATTTTAGAATTTGTTAGAAAATTATTGTAGTATGTTAGAAAATCATAACTTATTATATTAGAAAATGTTTGAAAACTTTAAAAAACTGTAGCATAAATGTTAAAATGTATGTTAGCAAATGTTAGAAAATTGTAATTTATTATAGATTAAAAAATATTAGCAAATTGTAACTTCTAGAAAGTATTAGAAAATTATAATTTAGTGCATACATTAGGAAATATTAGAAAATTATAACTTAGTTATACATTAGAAAACATTATAAAATTATAACTTAGTAAACATTAGAAAATATTAGAAAATTAAAACTTAGTATGTACATTAGAAAACCGAATTTAGAATGTTAGCAAATGAACTATAAAATTGTAACTTAGTATGTTATAAAATGATAGAAAACCATAACTTAGAATGTTAGCAAATTTTAGAAAATATT
>MU228559.1:1083095-1118192 GCA_018584345.1 Thuja plicata | reverse complement strand
TATATGAAACTTCAAATTTGATCCTTGAATTTGTTGGTTGGATGTTTATGCCTTAAGTGTATTCTTGTTTCACATGACTTGCGTATATGCATGTGTGTTTCTATAAATTAATGTACTTGTGTGTGTATTTCATTTATTTTCATGTATACGATTCATAACCTAAATTAATGTGTACAACCTACGTGAATGACTTAAGTGAATTCATGTCTATGCTTCATAATGTATGTACTACATGTTTTCTCCAGGACATAAGAAATTTTATGATTTAAGTGAATTAATGCTTGATGTGATACATTGTATTTAGTGTATCTTTCATGCTTTATATGTATGAAATCCATGACTTAAGTGAATTTATGTTTGTTGTTGTGATTTTTTTGTGACTGAAATAAAGAGTATGAGAGTTTGGTTTTTGTTCTTGGACAATGGATGTAGGGATGTTTTATGCAATTTTGAGCCCTTTGAGTAACTTCAAACATACAATGTTCCTTCGGTACACCTGGAAAGTTATAGGGGTCTTTGGTGTAGGGAACCCAAGTAACACCAGGCATGAATAGGAGTCTTCATGGGTTCATCTTCACATATTTCTAATCATGGTTAGATCCTAGAGATCAACCATTCATTTTAATTAGATTGGTCTCATTGTAAAGTCAATCCATCTAAGGTGTCTTTATAAACCTAAGGTTGATTAGACTCATGACCTATGATAGGATAAGTAGGTTTGATTTTTTTGGTCTAATAAAGGTCCTACTATAGGATCTAAGGGTCTTCTAAGTCGATAGCAACATTATCAAAAGTTGCACAAATGTTGTCAAGCAACTTTTTCATTATTGTTGTTTCAAACCGTTCATCGTGGGATCAAACCATTAGCTCCATCAAATCCAATCAGCTGTGTAAATGCTAGGGGATACCTTTTTTTGCTTGCGAAGCATCAAGATCATTTTGATGCAAGTCAGACTGAAGTGTTCCCAAGGTGCACTAAGCCAAATTGGGCAGCAATTTTTGGAGAGAGATATCTCAGACCTCATGAGAGATATTAGAGATCTGTTAAGTGAACACAAACCATCTTGGGAAGGCCTACAAGCACGTAGCTCAGTTTTGGGAGATTTCAATCAGATTCCATTTGGCGACTTGATCTAGGTTGGTGCAAAAAGTTGCATTGTTTCTCAGTTGAAATTTGCTCAATGGTGCATATTTCAAACCATTCGTCATGGGACCAAACTGTCTGCTCCATAAGCTCTAGTTTTCTGGGTAAATGTTAGGGGAGAACTTTTTTCTCTTGCAAAACATCAAGAACGTTCAGGTGCAAGTTAGACCGAAGTGTTCCCAAGGTGCACTAAGCCAAATCGGGAAATGATTTTTGGATAGCCATATCTCGGACCTCATGAGAGATATCAGAGATTTGTGAAGTGCACAAGGACCATCTTGGAAAGACCTACAAGCACGTAGCTTAGTTCTGGGAGATTCCACTTAGATTCCATTTGGCAACCCGATCTCAATTGGTGCAAAAAGTTGCATTGTTGATCAGTTGAAAGTTTCTCAATGGTGCATATTTCAAACCATTCATCGTGGGACCAAACCGTCAGCTCCATCAACTCCAGCTGGCCAAGTAAACACTAGGGGAGACCTTTTTTTTCTTGCAAAGCATCAAGAACGTTCTGACGCAAGTTAGACCGAAGTGTTCCCAAGGTGCACTAAGCCAAATTGGGTAGCAATTTTTGGAGAGCCATATCTCAAACCTCATGAGAGATATCAGATATCTGTGATGTGCACAAGGACCATCTTGGGAAGGAATACAATCATGTAGCTCATTTCTATGAGATTCCACTCAGATTCCATTTGGCGACCCAATCTCGGTTGGTGCAAAAATTTGCATTGTTGCTCAGTTGAAAGTTGCTCAATGGTGCATCTTTCAAACTGTTCATCATGGGATGAAACTGTCAGCTCCAATTTGCTGGGAAAATTCTAGGAGAGACCTTTTTTCTCTTACGAAGCATCAAGAATGTTTCGGCAAGTCAGACCAAAGTGTACCCAAGGTGCACTAAGCCAAATTGAGCAGTGATTTTTGGAGAGCCATATCTTGGACCTCGTGAGAGATATCAGAGATTTGTGAAGTGCACAAGGACCGCCTTGGGAAGGCCTACAAGCACATAGCTTAGTTCTGGGAGATTCCACTCGGATTCCATTTGGCGACCTGATTTCAATTGGTGCAAAAAGTTGCATTTTTACTTAGTTGAAAGTTTCTCAATGGTGCATGTTTCAAACTGTTCATTGTGTGACCAAAATGTTAGCTCCATTAGCTCCAGTTGGTCGGGTAAACAATAGGGGATACCTTTTTCACTTGTGAAGCATCAAGAACATTCCAACACAAGTCGGACCAAAGTGTTCCCAAGGTGCACTAGGCCAAATTGGGCAGTAATTGAAGTAAAGAAATTCAAATGTCCACAAAGAATAACATATAACACCATAATTTTAATTGTATATTATGCCTATTACTTTGGTTCGACAAAATATTTTCAAGGTAGTTTATTTGGAAAAGATTAGGTCTATTACAAATGATAACACATGACAAAGATATAAGATAGAAACGAACATACATACAACGCATGAAAAAGATGTAGTATGAAAATAATACATACATACAACGCATGGAAAAGACATAATATGAAAATGAACATACATAAATAAATACAATGCATGGAAATGATACATACATAAATACATAATATGAAAATGAACATACATACATAAATACTACACACGAACCATTATTATAATTTAGAGAAACATGAGATATCCACTGCATGAGCCATTGTTATAATTGTAATGAATCATAATTCACTCATATCCTCTTAGTTAAATGGTACACAATAAACTAAACAAAATGTGGCCCCTCGGTATATACAAATCAACCCATGGCCACTTTTATATACAATTTGATCTTCTTTCAATATATAAAATGTGGTCTCCAAATATGCATGTAGACCACTTCATAGTCATTTATATTTACAAAAAAGTGAAGTTAGATTGTTTCGCAAAATTTATATACAAAATTGTCAAAATAATTCTACCATTTTGTAGAATGATTCTTCATGATGGCCCAAAACTAATTGAGAAAAACTTTTGGATTAGCTCTAACCCTTATTGTGTCATGTATTGCCTCATGTTTAGATTCACAAAGTTTTCATAAATTCTTCTTACGAGGTCTACCAGTATACTTTATCAATTCAATATTTGTTGCAACAAGAAGGTTTGAGTAATGCAAAATATGTCTATGTGTCTCATAGTCATGAAAAAACCACTTCTTGGATTTTTGGATAAGGTACCTACATTTCATGGAAGCATAAATTAATTCAAAATTAAATATATAAAGTGTAATAGAATGATGGTAAGAGGTCTCAAAGTCGTCAAACAAGAACACATTATATTTTGATAGCGTACCTTCTAAGCCATGTCCCTGTCACAACAACGGATCCTATTGGGTACTCAATACCCTCTCCATCAATGACTATAGTTGTCAATTTCTTTTTTCCCTCAATACAACGACACAAAATGTAATCAGTCCCTTTCTCATTATTCTCATCTGCAACAACTGCATATAGATGACCTGCAATTTATAGAGGGATAAGTTAACACCCTAAAAACCTAACCACCTAATAAAATGAGTTCAAGTAGGTTCAAAACATTTCATCTCAAAATGAAGAATAAATTGAGAAATTACCTGGTTCAACTAGGTCAGATATGTGATCAAAATCCGATGATGCTTCAAACTGGCTCAATTGTAGTTCTCTAGGAAGTTGATATGTATCAAGTGGTTGTAAAGGTGTATAAGACCATTTGTCAACCCACTCTTTTGATTCACAATCCTCCCACACAAAATTCATACAAGACAAGCAAAAATATGCCATTAATCTAGTATAAATACCCAGTGATGCTGCATTTGAACTTCTAAATGAGTGCATGTCACTTGATCCTGTAAGTGTACAACAATCTAGATAGTTTTCAATGTTAGACTCGCCTTATCAACCAAAGAAACCTATTAACAATAGACTTACCTTCATTACCTATTCCCATCATAGAGTTGCACCATCGCACCATTGTTTATGCATTTATTAACTCTGCACCACATTCGTACTTCAATTCCTCTCTAGCAAGAGCTCTTTTTACACATGCACCCACACCATCATGCTCACCTTTTCCATGCCCCGCCTTGGTGAAAATCCAAAAATGTTGAATGCCACTTGTCACATGCATCCTACTCAACCAATAGAACATCCTTGCATTCTTGAATTGTGAGGTGCAATTGTCTAACCATATTATGTATTGGTTGTATTCAATACCTCTTTCCCTTAAATTCTCATAGGAAAATTTGAAGCAACCTTGCACAAACTTTGATGAATGTATGTGATCGTCACTGATGTAGAAGTGACACTCTCTTAAAACCTTTCTATCTGCGTCTGTGATATCATGTGCATGCAAGAATGCTATATGTACAAATATCATTGCTTGTATAGAATGGTAATACAATGCTTACACTTCATTTTGAGGTTTAAGTGTATAATTCTCAGAAAAATCAATAATGGAGACAATAGTACCAAGGGGAAAAGTGTCCTTACATATCTTGAATTTCTCATCCAACCACCTAGCTCTATGTGAATGACGTATGTACTCATAAACTAGTTTCTCTTGAAAAATATTCATAAAATCAGCTACGCATATATCATTTTTACTAACTCACACCTCTTAAGTTCTTTTCCATCTTTTAGACCATAAGTTACTGTCTTGTATTTTCCAAAAGAAACTAGTGTATTTCCAATCTCATTTTTGCTCTCTAGATGGTGACATATCCACAAATTTCTCATACCACCACATGCACTACAAGATCTATTCAAACACAACATCTTATAATAAATGCAACCTTCATCTTGATTGCATAATACACTTGACATAAAATCTCTTGATGACATAGGAGGTGCTTGAAGACCACATTCCTACAAAATTGCGTTAGTGTGAAAAGTACAACAAACATGATGATATATATCATAATGCATGGAAAATTCAATATGTACCCTGCAACAACATGTGGTGCACACAAGATTAATCTTGACGTAAAAGGGTTTTGCCATTTCAAAAAATATTTGACTAATTTTAATTTGAGGAACTCTTTGGAGGAATCTTAATTCATAAAATTGTGTTTGTGTCATATCCAAAAAGTGTTTTGGATGTGGCATCCAATCTGTAGATCTGATTCTCCTCCTAACAACATCTCTTTGGTTAGGTGAAACCCTTGTGTTGTCATGCCAAAACTTTTCAATTAATGTTCTTAATGCATCAACAACCACCTTGTCCTTGCGTGGGAGTCTAACCGAGAATGACCAAAGAGAATTAGTGTTTGGATCCTCAATTTTATCTCGCCTGTGTAAGGCTCTCTATAATGTTGATCTACCTATCCTTAATGACTTGCTTGTTTTTCTTATTATATGAGATTTTTTCATTGCCTTTCCCATTATAGTTGATGTGAGGACATGTCGAGTAACATTAGCATCTTTACTGCATGATTTTGAACCAATGGATTGGTATGCATGGAATAGATTTCTCACAATGGTTCTCTCGGTACTATTTTTAGATGTTCTCAATCTCACAATTCTCATTGTCTCTCTAAATTTCAGATTCTTAATCATTTCAACAACTACTTGATGTCTTCTACTTTGATTTAATTTTTCAAAATAGTTATTCCAAATCTTTTTAACAATTCTTCTACAATCTCTTTCTGACATTTTATCATGCATTGACCTCAAAATATTTTCATCAATGTCAATTAAAAACTTTGGTTTTCTATGAATTATTCTAGGAGGTGTTAACATAGCTGCATGCTCTACATTTTCAATAGATGAATTAGGTGCATTTATCCCCATCATTTCAATTGGTGTGTGTTGAACATTTTCATTTTCATTATGTACATTTTGTTCATTAATGTCATTGAATTGAAATGGTGCATTAGATGAATTAGGTGCATTTATACCCATCATTTCAATTGGCGTATGTTGAACATTTTCATTTTTATTATGTGCATTTTGGTCATTAATGACATTGAATTGAAATGGTGCATTAGATGAATTAGGTGCATTTATCTCCGTCATTTCAATTGGTGTATGTTAAACATTTTCATTTTTTGAATTAGGTGTATTTGTCACATTAACATTAACATTTTCTTTTTCATCACTTACATTGCATGCATTTGATGATGTACTTTGGCGTATTCTCCTCATGCGCTCCCTTTGTCTTTCCTTTTCTGTCTCTCATTTTTCAATTGTTCCTCTTTTGTTCTTTCCCATTGTTCGTAGTGAATAGACCCTATGAATAATATCATGAACATAGAATAACATGTGAACATCAAATCCAAAAAAAAGAACAAATCAACCATTTTCTTGAAATGTGAACTTACAATGATAAAATAACATCAAAAATGCCAATAAACAACACAATTCAATCATTGCAAAGAAAAAACATGAAAAAAAGTGTAGACCTGTCTGTTACTGGCGTAAAACAACAAAAAACCAGCAGTGGGACCTCAAGACAACTTGCAATGACTATTTTTAGACCGTTGAAGCAAGCAACATTCCTAATTGAACAAAACCTGATCAGGTTCTAAAAAACTAAGAACAAAGGAGGATTGAGAAAGAGAGTGAGAGAGAGAGGAGAGGGTAGGGAGAGAGGGGGATAAGGAGGAATTGAGAGAGAGAGGAGAGAGTAGAGAGAGAGAGAGTAGAGAGAGAGAGAGAGTAATTTTTACTTCTTCATAACTCGATCGGGTTTTGAAAAAGTGAAAATTGTGCATTTTATTCTCCAGAACCCGATCGGGTTATGTAGAAGTTGAAAAAATACTTTTTGTTTTTCAGAACCCGATTGGGTTATGTAGGAGTTGAAAAAGTACTTTTTTCTTTTCAGAACCCGATCAGGTTATTTGAAATTTAGAAACCTGATAGGGTAATGGCTTGGGAAGAGGGTTGGAAAATGACCCAAAGGCTTGGAGACTCATTTTCCCTCTATTTTTGTTCTTTTAGACATTTTTTCATCTTGTAAGATGAATTATCAACTTTATCTTCATCAAGTTTTCAATTTGTCAACAAGGTAGCTCTATAATTTTCACCATAATCTCATATGTCTTCTTAGCTTTCTAACCATTTAAATTTTCTATTTTTGGACAACATGAGCATAGTAAACTTTAATTTTCTTTACCAATTGTGTCTTGACAGTCCTTCCAGACACATGTCTACCATTTTTTTAATAAATTTTGATATACTTAACCAAATTACAAATACATTACATATTATTGTTCTACACTTGATTCTATACACTTTAAAACAAAATTTGATTATTTTGATGCAATTTATGCCCAGCGCACGAACAAGTACCAAATTTTTAGGATGCGGTCACTTCAAAAAAACACAAAAAAATACTCATCAAAAAATTACAAAAAAATACACAACTTCTAGATCTCACTCTTACCTATCATTCTACCATTTGGATTTGAAAAATAGTGAATATAACTATATCTTTTGTAGAGTGCACGAAAACAACTATGTTATGTTTTTCTAAAAAAATCAGTAACAAGTTTTTGTGTGCACAAGGTTTTGACCTTAATCTTATCAGTTTTTAAAAACATTTAGTATTTTAGAAACTAGATGCAGAGTACTACAATTTTTATTTTTTACACAGCGTATCTTGAGTGCATGACCCTCAAACATCTGTTCTAAGTTCAATTTTACCCGATTTCAGAAAAAACGTGTCCACTTATACCCCCCTTTTTGGTTCACAACTTGGTGCACATACCCATGATTTCAATTATTTTTTATTGCTCTCCAAAAAAGTGACCTTTAATAGAGAATTAGATATCATTTTTGAGACGCTTGGTCTTTTTATGTCTCTCTTTTTTCTCAAAATACACTACTTATGGATATTTGATTTGAATAGTTGGAGAAGACTCTTGAGAAGGATTTTGTGGGCACTAGCTTGAAATGTTTGTTGGAGTGGCTTCTACCGACTGTCTAGATTTCACTTCCTCTCTTGGTGTGTGCGAAATTATTTTCCTTTTTGGAGGTTTTTAACAAGTTTGAGGTAGAATCCTTAAATTCTCCCTTGATGCTCATTTGATATCTAGAATCCTTATATATCGACCATCATAGGTTTCTCGCCCATGTAGTGATTAGAGTTACAGGGATGGGGATTTTATCAACCATAATAGCTTGTCTACCTTGTAGTGTAGGTCCTATCTAAGGTGCATGCTGGCTCATGAGGCGATTGGACTTGCAAGAAGAATTTTTTTGATGTGCTTGGATATAGAAACTTTTATGGATTAGTGTATGCCATGTCTCTTTCTTGATGTTGGTCTTGTGTGATTATGATCCTATTATGTGAGTGCATGTGGTATGTACTCAGGTAATAACCCTTATGGTTCTATGTCAGTGACCTTCCTCCCTGTATGGTTGTTTCATTGAGATTTCCGTCCATGATTTTTTTCTTATCTGGTTGAGCATGCATTGGTGTGTGTGTGTGTGTGTGCGCGTGTCCCTATAATTCTCTTTGTGTGTGTGCGATTATATTATTTCTTGGCCCATATGATTATCTTTATCTTTGTCAACGTGGTGGGGTGGGCCTGAGGGTACCAAGTGGTCAGGTGGTGTAACAAGCCACTATTAGGGACTAGTGTATAGGTGGTGGATCAGATCAAGGGACCTCAATGTATTCTTGTTCCAATTCAACATCCTCTCTCTCTATTTCATATTTTATACTCACGCTTTGTATCATCTAGATATTATATATGATCACGTGACTTATATTGATGTAATCGAGTGAATTGGCATTGATCTTGTGTATACGACACTCCCCAATGTGGAGATAGATGTATTTAAGTTGTGCATTGGATTTGGCATAGGTTTTAGCTTAATTTTCAAAGTGTTTGGATCAGAGCTCCCAGATCAGTGTATGCAAACCTTATTCTAGCATCTGCGTTGATCAGTGTATTTGCTTATAGAGTGGTGTCTCCACGTCATTCGTTTCAGACATTTTGGTCTTAGACAAATTAAATCTGTGGACCATCGTTTTTGTCTGTGGACTAGTATCTTGGTTGTTTAGCGTCTTTGTCCATAGAGCGATGCCTTCGCCTCTGTAGACTAAGATAAGCCACAATGTGTAGGGACTATATGTGGATCAAAGTTTACACCTATAGAATGCCACCTGCGTAGATTGACATCTTTGGTTGTCCATTGACACCTCCATGCTATTGAGTATATGAGTTTGGTTTTTGAATGTTGAGGAGATTATGTGAGTGTTTAGGATGATTTTCTTTTGTTCTTGCACTATTGTTATTGTGTTAACAAACTTGTATGCTTAATCATAATAATAATAATTCAATTAGTGTTTAAAATAAACCTCGTGGATAGGTGGTTTGGAGGATGAATTTAGTCTCCTTTATGTGATAGTCGTGTCTTACACCGCCATGTTTTATTAGGAAGCTCATTGGACCTAGTTTGAACTTGTGTGGCAATTCATCCATTTTGAATGTATAGGTTGGGTGTCTTGGAACTCTTGGAAGTGTTTCAAAGCTTCTTTTTATGCATGATTGTGGAATGATCACCATGTTATACTTATTTTGGCTGTAATAGAACCTTATGTTATGCACGTGTTATGTTATTGATTTAAAAAAAAAAGTATTTTTTGAATGTTTTACCCTTAGTTTTGAGGGCTCTTTAGCAGGACATTGTAGGTGGAAAATCTACATTTACAAGAAATTAATAATAAATATAATAATTAAATAAATTATATAAAAATTATACTTTTTGAAAAGTTTATAATAAGGGATACATACTTACAAAACATAACTTCTAATTAAATTCATTTGATCTTAAAGTAAAAGTGGTTTTTTTCTCAAAATTTTGATAGGTGCAGAGAAGACTTCATTGTAGCATGATTGAATACTAAAGGAGTTATATCTAAGGGGGTTTGATCTAACCCTCTTCAATTAAAATCTAGTAAAAGGGATCCCTCAAGACTTAGATAATTATATTTTAGTTAAAAAAATGTGTGATTACTCATAAGTGGGATAGTGGGACACAATATTGTGGGATCACTCATAAAAATCAAACTCAAACATTTAACTAACTGGGCCTAACTTACATCTTGGTCCCAAGTTATCTTTGCATAAATCTCTACTTTAGTGTTAAGTTTATGTATAAAAGACATTCATCAATCATTTGATTCCTTGAGATTTGAAATCATGCATTCAATTATTTATATTGCATAAGAATCAATGGACATTTATAGCATAATTCAAGAGAATAATCATTTGAATTTGATCATGCTCATCGTAGTGCCTATGAATCACATATCAATTACTCTATAATTCATGCTTTGTATGTCAAAATATTCTCAACTTCTTCCAGATTGAGAGGGAAAAAATCTTGAAGCACATAACAAAGAGTATCATTATCTACTTACGTTCTAAAAAAAAATGATAGGAAAAAAATTTGGAGATCAGTAATGGTCAAGTTTGTAGATACAAAACAAGTTCAAAGCCACTAATTGAATCCCTAACTACAAAGTTGAGCTAACAAAAATAAAGAAGAATATTATATATGCAATTGTATAATATATTTCAACAATCCAAGTTTGATCAATCTTACTATCTTCATCCATTAGCACACAATCTTCAAACATAAAACTAGTAATTCTCTCCTCTTATTTTATAACCATTTGATATTATACTTATTCTTATCTATTCTATAATATTTTGCTCAAATATGCTCCTTATATTTAATTCTTAAATTAATCATACTTATTCACCTAAATTGAATCCCAATATGTGAAGGTGGCCCAACATAGATATAAAGCAAATTTAGTGCCACAAATTGAATCTCAAGTGGAAAAGGTGACCCAACATAAACAAAGAATTTTTTTTTGATGTTCATCTATACATGCAACTATATACCATTTATCCAAAATCATAATTGATCAATCTCATTATCTATCCTTTAATATACTATCTTTAATCATAGAACTAGTTATTCTCTCAATTTTTATAACTATTTAATGTATAATTACACTTACTATCTAATCTATTATATTTCACCTCATTTACACCCTATATTTAACTCTTAAATTAATTACATGTATTTACCTAGATTTAAAAACACCATATTTTCCCATTCCACTATTCAAAGAAGTAAATGTGAAATGACAGTACGGTTTGGCAGTCCTTATCCTGACATGCTTTTGTATAGTGACGCTATTAAAACATTTCCTTTTCACTGATTAAAGAAATAAAGAGGAAATGATAATATCGTTAGACAGTCATCATCCTCACATGGTGTTGCACAGTAACGTTATTAACATCTCTTTTTCCATATCGTTAGACAGTCATCATCCTCACATGGTGTTGCACAGTAACGTTATTAACATCTCTTTTTCCAACTACCCCAAGTATTAAAGATTGTTTTAAGGACCACCCTGTGCCTCACAATCTGTCCACAATAAATGTTCTTCCATTTAGACGACCCCACTTGCAAATATAATAATAACATCATATACCACTTCCTTTTTCTATATCTCAGACCTTTCCCAGATGAGGAGGTAAACTGAGGCTCTGGAATCTTAGCCATTTTTGTAATGTAAAGTTCAAAAGTTCAGAGAATGGTTAGCTAGACAGGAACTGGGCAATGGAAAGTACTAGTGAAGGAAAAAGAGAGCCAAAATAATGGAACTGTTAGACGATCACTTCTCTTTTTCCTTCATTGGTATCTTTCCCTCGCTTCATTATCTTATCTGATATCAATAAGATTTCAACTATTCTTACAGCCATTGTTTTTATTAGATAAACAAGGTTATGAAAGGATCTTTTCCTTTATTCTCTTGTGCAACACCCACAAAATTTTCAGCTATTCTTACAGCCAAATGTTATGTATAAACAGGTAAGTATTGTAATTTTTCAATTTTCATTGGTTAGAAGAGTAACACAAATCTAGATTTAGATTTGACTGTGTTTCAGATTTCAGAATTCAATTCCAGGCAAATATAAGCTAAATCTTGAATGTAGTAGGAGGACAAATCGTGGACAAAACATATATTCACCGAAAATCTAGAAAAAATATTATATCGTTACCAATTTAATAGAAAAGTTAAGTAGCCGTTCATTCTGGTAAATTCACCAGCTTTTTTATTTGGAAATCTTGATTCGTTGGCACTGTTTAGGAGGGTTATGCCTCTGTCGATCACCCTCAGATATTGAAGAAGTATTTTCATTAATGTTACTGACTCGTATGATGAATACTTTGTATTTAAAAAAGTGCTGTTTTGTATGTTAAAGTAATATATAATACCTATATCCTCATGAAAAATGCATACATAAACATAGAGGATTGTCTTTGGTTGAAATATTTTGCCATCTACAACATAGAAATCAAATGTCATAGAAATCTGTTTATAAATGTCTTCTCACTATTAACGAGTACAGAATTGGTCTTCTCACTATTAATGACCATTAATGATTTTATTAATTTGACAACCTTTCTCTCTGTGATCTTCTCATAAATGTCTTCCTTGTCTTCATAAAAAGTCCTCAATCTCTACCTTTCTCTTGTGGCCAAAAGGCTCCTCCTCCTCAGTTGAATAAACAAAATCTACGTCATTTGTGTGGAAATTAAAATCGTAGGCAGCAGGACGGAAAGGCTTATATCATTGATCGATGGCTTACTTTCTCCCCTTGTTAATTGGAAAGTACATCTTGGAATGTTGAGTGTTAAATTTGAGAACACGAGGAAAGAGACAAGGTGCTACATGTTAGTTGGGAGGTACAGGGCAAGTCGAAGAGGACTACATTCTTGGTAATGAAAAAAATCTCTTCTTTCTAGCATGGGTTTTAGGAGCCCAAAGTATGTGCTTGCAAATGGTTTGATATTGGGAGGGTTTTATTTCCATTGTTCATTATTCACTTCTTATTCACTTCTTATTTTTGCTAATTGTGTTGTTAAAGGCTATCAAACTCGTGGAGGAGGGTAAGAATGAAATGTTTGATGTTTTCTAGGGGAATAAGGATGTGATTGAGAAGATCACCAGTTTAGGGTTTAGTTTCACTATAGATTTAGGGTTTAGTTTCACTAGAGATTACTTTTGTATTAAAGGTTCATATTTTATAGTTTTTTCTTTGTATTTTGTGAGGGTTTTGTTAGTACTTTGTTGGGTTTGTAGTCAGATTGTGTTTCTAGAATTTTGTAGAATTTGATAACAACCTCGTATTTATTAATTATTGTTATTTCATGTTTAAAATAATTATTTAACCATTTTAAATAGTTGTAATAAGTTGGTTGAAGTTTCTCTAGAAACTATGTTGTTTGGTTGTGCCTACTAGTACTATTTCCATTTAGTTAAATAGATTGTATTTTATATTAATATATTGTTGTAGGAGCTTCTATAGAAGTTATCTGGTATAAAAGATTAGTCAATAATAAAAAATTATATGTTCCTTTATGTTGCAATCATGAATATACAATTTTACATTAACTTTTGTGATGATTTCATTGGTATTTTGTTAGTGACTATGTAAGCAATTTCGTGGCAATCTTTGATATATGTTCAACTATGAAAAATGTTTTGATAGGAGAGAGATACAAATACTAATTTAAAAATAATAGAAATGGTTGTTACAATAAAGAAACTTCAGGAAAAAAAGGCTCCTCCTCTAGCATTCACCTACCCACCTTAACATGTTGATGTTGTCAATTGGGTCGCACAATGTGAAGAATATAATATATTATTCTTGGAAATATTATATGAAATGTCACTAAAGAATTTTGTAAGAACTTGGTCATTGTTATCATATTGAAATGGTTTTTATTTGACATAAATTGAGATATATTAATACGAAGAGACCTCACATCCAACTACAAGTCTAAACATAACATTCCTCAATGCCACAAATTTTGAAAATTTATCTACCAAATTTTAGAATTTTTTTCTCTTAAATCTCTTAAGAAACTTTGAAAAAATTGTGTAGCCAAGAAGGATCAACACAATTGTAAAATGAAGTGGGGTCTCCTCTGATATCCACCTTCCCACCCTAGCATGTTTAGGTAGCTAGTTTGGTTGCATGACATGAAGAACATAACAAAGGCATATTATATGAAACTCAAGAGATTTTATTAAAGATGTAGGTGTCTCGTAAAAGAAGAATGATACCATATAGATGTGGGGGTTAAAATATCTCATCCACAACTTAAAAATAAAGAAGGTCCTAGGATAAATCTATTATACATCAAAAGTTGTTTTTGGATTAAAATTGTGTACAAGATTTTTATTAAAATTGTGTACAAGATTTTTATATCAACATTTCGAATCACACTCTGTGGATAATTTTTTTATTTTCTTCATGGAAATCTATCAAATTCTGATATGGACAAGAATTCATAGATTTTTTTTTTCAGAATGTCTATAGTGCCATGCACTTATCGTCTTAAAATTCATGAAGTGTCATGGGTTATTTGATAGAATTTAATTAAGTAAAAGTACACACTCATAATAGTTAGGTTCATGTCATGTCATATCATATTGACTATCATAGGATAAAGGATAGTATTAGTTCTTAGATCTATCACTAGCATAGTGAACTAACTTCAGGATTCGACACAATCACATTACCAATATCAACCTTTTAAGAATTTTATCAAGTCATTAAAGCCATTTCTAATGCCTAGTGGATAGTTACATTCAAGGAGAATCCCTTAATCAACTACTTATCTATTCAAATTATTTTGACTACAAGCTTTTCTTTGGATATGGATTTGTATATGGAAAAATATACATTTTGAATGTGGGGGAATGTATATCTATCTATATACCTCAAGAGAAGGGGCCACAAAGGAAGAGATCTCCTAAGCAAAGCCCCTAGTTGGATCCAAGTTAGATTAATACAACCCAAGTGATATAGGGGTATAAATGCAAAACAAGAATCTAACCAAGTGCTAAGAAAGAATATTTTATTTCCTATATGCCAGGTAAAGTCAACTAGGAATATAAAGATAATGCTCAAAATAATGAAATAGAACAGATCTAAAGTGTAAATACTCAAATTAATTAATGAAATATACCAACGGACCTTTAAATGCTTGAAAAGTATGTGTTAAAACTCAGATATGCAATTCTTCTCTCGAAATAGTTTAGAAACCCGAACAGGACCAAATCTGGAACCAGCATAAGATCTTCAAAACCCAGAAATCTTTCTGTATCAAGACTATGTTGATCTGGAGGGTGGATGGTGACATGCAGAAAATCCACCTAAGACTAGGCTGAAGTCGGCATCCACTTGCTCTGCAAGATTTCTCAGAATCTAGATTTGTGACAGTAACATATTTTCGATGGCTCCGAGTCTAAATATGCAAGTCTGTATACCTGAATCTGCAAGGGAAAATCATTTATTTTTGTTGGGGAGGGGCTTGCCTTGGTCAAGCCTCAGTTTAGGAACTAACCTTGAGTGTAAATGTATACAAACAAAAATTTGTGTCACGTTTCAGGACCACTTATCAACACAACTAAATTTGAGTATTTCTAAATAAAAAATAATGTTTGTCAAACATATGGTCTATCTAGATTCATTCTAGCTAAGCTAGATAAGTGGTCAAACTTTTACAATTGGAAATTTCTATTGAATGCATGTTTTATACCAATTACCAAAGAAATAAAATTATTTCAGAAAATTGATGTTTCAATAACCTATACTCTTTTTAATGATATTTTTAGAAAATATAAAAAATGCCATTTTGTAGAGCTCAAAGTCAAGATTATTGTCATATAAAGTTTATAGTATTTTGATCAGATCTAACATATTATAATTTCAAAATACAAGAAGTAGGTATTTTAACATTTGAGAAGATGTTGCTTCAAATAAATAAAAAAATAGTAAGTCATATAAAAAAAAATTAAAATTTATATTTAACACTAGAGGAGAGAGTCCTCTTCAATAATATGTAATTTGTTTTCTGAATATTGTAGATTTGATAGGGGAAATTTGGTGGGAGATGAAAACTGTCAATTTGAGATAAGTTCAACTTTGAGCAGTTATAACGGAGAAAATATACATTGAAAACCAATCTTTCTTGTTTTCTCCCCTAGCTATACATTTTATCTATAACATATTTTGAAATCAGAGGAAAAATAGATTATTTTCTTATACTTCTTTGGTGGGAACTAGACCCTATATTTTTAGCAGTTTTCAATAATTGAAAAATGGACTTCAAAAATTTAAAAACTACGTCAATTATTGTTCAAATTTTTTTTAAAAAATTATAGGCATAAACTTCAACCATTTTTACACATTTCATCAGTTTACATCATCCTCAAATTCTAAATACAAATGCCACTTTTTATGTCGTTAAAGTTGAATAGTTTGCATGTTGCGGTCCTTTTCCTTTATAAAAGTGTGACATAGGTTTGTACTTTTACCAATTATATTAAAAGAAAATCAAATGTAAAAATTCACCTAACTTTGTAGAAACCCTCGTAGAGGATCCGAATCCATAATCCATAAGGATGTAGAAGTGCTCAATGTTGTTGAATCATGTAGGAATGTAGGATATCTCATCGAATGTAATAGATCAATCATACCAAGTCATGGATCTATGGATGTAGATGTACTCATATGCTCAAATCGGATATGCAAATGCAAGTGAAGAATGGATGAACAAATCCTTCCTTGATAACCAACTCCACTATCTTAAAAGAAGGAAACTAGATCTTGAAAGAAACATGCATGATCATGTAATGATGATGAAAAGGCCCCTAATAAACTCCTTGAAACCTCCT
This sequence comes from Thuja plicata, assembly GCA_018584345.1. NCBI lineage: Eukaryota > Viridiplantae > Streptophyta > Pinopsida > Cupressales > Cupressaceae > Thuja > Thuja plicata. The sequence continues at coordinate 1,101,347 of MU228559.1, read as the reverse complement.
TGAAATCCCCTTGAATACAAAAGTTCTTGAAATATTAAAGTCTTCAATGGTTGCAAAAGATATCCTTCAATGCTTCTAGGAAATGCTTATGAATGCTCTTGGAATGCTTGTAGAAATTTTTTAAAAGATCTTGAACCTCTTCCCTCTAAAAATAATGTGAGAAGGCCTCCTTTTATACCAATTTTATGATCAAAATAAAAAAGGACCAACTGCACAAGGCGGGAGAAGAAATTAAAAACCCGAGAAGGGCCCAGAATCCTGAGGTGCCCAACCTCAAGGGGAGGCCAACCTCATCCTCACCCCAAGGGCTAGGCTGACTTCGGCCTAACCATAAAGGGCTAGGCTAAACTTGGCCTACCCCCTAATGGGTCAATCCATTGGGGGATGGTTTGGGATCTCAGGGACAGAGAAAAGAAAAATGGGAAAGGGCAGAAACATGGGCCCGATCTAGCAAAAAGGAAAAGGTACATCCATAGGTCCATAAAGGAATTTAAATTAGGTCCAAAGCATCCTACTAAGGAGGGCTAAACATGTCTCAACATGGGTGCTTCCATTTTAAGATGATACAAGATTAATATCAAGAATTTTTATTTAGATTTGAATATAATTATTGTCTTGTAAATTCATTGACCTCTTGCCTAGATGCATTAGGATTTGGACAAGGATGAGAGAATGACATAAAACTATCAAAATTCAGAGCCTACCTCTAAGAAGAATGAGCCTTACCCATCCCAACCTAGCCAAATAATTAAGTGCTTGGTACTTTACCCATCGTCAAGTTTGAAGTTCCCTTCTTTAAAAGCTTCTTCTCTTATGTTTGATAATTCCCATAACACTATTGTTAGCACTATTACACCACCCTTTGTGATTATTCCATATAATGGTTTAGTAGACATGTATGAAAAAGTTGAGAATTATTCAAAACTATCTATGATTTTTGTGCAAACAATGGATTTATATTTTGGGGCATGTGTGACGATCCTCCTTTAGTGAGTAATCCCTAATGTATGGAACAAGGAATATCCAATATTTCACTTGCTATAGTCCCTTTAGCATCTTGTCTGGCATCCTTTTATGATGAGCAAGATTGGGGCGTGAAAATTTTTCTATGACCATCTTGCAAGCATGATGCCCTTTGTCTATTGTTTTTTTTATTTTATGTATTTATCTCCTTGTGGTGTTTTGATTGCTTTTTTATTTTTATTTTGTTAGTTATCTTTAGATGACACTTGATGCTCTATTGGTACTAGCATACAAATAGAGCACAAATGTTGTGGCATTCCTCAAGCTATGTAAATTCATTCTTTTGTTTTTCATAAATTTGCATTTGTTTAATATTTTTGGGATGATGCAAAGTGTTGAGACATTTAGGTTTCTTCCATGTTGACCCAATTTTTTCCCCTTGTGTTCCATGTGATCTTCCTCCTTTGTACTTGTAGTTCTATTATATCTGGCAGATTCAAAGTCAGTTCAAAATATCATATTGACATATACTATTTAAATAATATATATCCATATTGACCATAGGTCTTTGGATATCTTATATGATATTGTACGGTTTTGCTTGTTGTGCGCGGCTTTGTCAAGATTTACCTATTTTGGGGGTAACTCATTGTAGAAATGTGCTTGTCTTTTACAGGTATCATACTCCTTTCTATCTTAATTTCTAGCACTCTTGATTGATGTAAAAAATTAATTTAATTTGTGGGCAAACATTCACTATGTACTTCACTTTGTGCACACACCAAAATGTTGGTCATTCTCTTGCATCACCCTTTTGTTAATCTTTGTAGCAATTTATCTCAGTTACCTAACAAACTGCATTTTTATTGGCCCATATTTTTTGATATTGTTGACATAAAACTCACCTAATAAATTATCAATTTAACTAGCCTTTTCTATTTTAATTTTCTACTTGTGAAGCTGGTATGGCAAAAACCAAATTTCACTATCAAAACAACATATTTTTCTAGCTTGTGACTTAGGGATGCCAATTTTTGGATATGGCTCATAGTTAGCATCTTTAGATATTTCTAGTTTTATACGACATACCTTGTGTTTGTGTATATGGTTCCTATTAAGAATCTTCAAATATTTCCAGTTCAATATTTCATACCTTGTATATCATCGTTTGTTGTGTATGCTCTATGTATGATTTTTGTATTGTTCATGTTTATTCTCTGTGTATGTGGATGTTTCTATTGTTTGTAAAAATGTGTCATTCTATATTATTCATGTGTGGGTCTTATTCACATGTGCCTTATGTGTGTGTGTGTGTGTGTGATCCCTTTTCAACTTGACATTATGGATATATAAGATCCTACATATGGGGGTTATCACATTTCTTTGCTTGGAGTCATCTTGCCTCTTTAGTGCTTCAATGGAAATACTTTCGCTTACCCATAATTTAAGATGTGTATAGATGTAACTACATAGCCCCGCTAAAGTGGGGGATGAATGTAGAATCATAAATTTTTGTCTCTTATAATTTTATGCTAGGTTTAGTGTTTATTTTAGTAATTTTGTGTGATTTTGTGTTAACATTCCTATATCGAGTATAGATTGCCAAATTCAGGTCATATCCCCTAGTGCATATCCCTTTGAACAACCAAACAAGGTAGGACACTGGTTCCCAATATTAGTGTAATGTCAATTTGGCTCCCAAATTCAAAGCTCAAATGTTGTCTTTAGACCCTTAATAATTATGACCTTGTTGTCAATTTTTCTCGAAAATTTGTTTATAAAAATGTGCAATTGACACATATAAATGTTAATCCCTACCTCATTTGAAAATCCTTAGAATGATCAATCCAGAATCTAATTACAAATATTTCTAGAAAGATCCATCATTCTAAGAAGTCCTAATCTATCATCAAACATCTATTGATCTGCTATTGATTCTTTTTCTATTACCTATTATTTTATGCCATGAACATGTACTAACATCTTGTAGTACTTCAAGAAATCACCTCATCAACATGTTACATGAGCTACACACAATGGTTTTATACCTAGAAAGTAATCATTGTAATTTATTTTATTTTCCTACCTTTGCTCCCCCAAGAGAACCCAATTGTTATCATCTTCATCATTTGTATTGTAGAGAGAGAAACACTAATACTGGATTTGACTAAGGAAAACCCCTATATAGCACAATATTTTTCCCTCTTTTTTGTGTGTAGGTATAGATCTAAAGGATTTAGATTGCGTTAGTAGAACAAAAAGACATACATGAAACAAATAGATATATATTGTTATTGAATAGTTCCAAAATTTGAACAATGAAAATCCCTAATAGTTTCTAGTGCAAGTGTCCTTATCTTTGATTCCAAATTTTGAGGATCTATCTTCCTAGATCTCTTTTCAAGTCATTTTTGACATCATCTCCCATTTGTATGTATTTATTGGATACTAGAACCCAACACTAGATTATTGAAATTTTAACCTTTTCTTTCAATCATAGGTTCCTCTTTATATTCCATTTCTATATTCTCTTTCCTCTTATGTACTTTTTTTTTTGAGTTTCACACATTTTGTTCAACAAATTCAATTTAGTCTATTTTCGTCTTGCTCATTGTGAACATTCATCCACTCTCCATCATATAAAACTCTAATAGAAATATTTGGATCAAGGACAACTTGTCTCTCCCTTGAGGACTTTATTCAACCCCATTCACACCTTTCCAATGATTTATATGTTTTTAGGTTAAAGTACACGTTAGTCTATGATCACTTTTCACACATCATTTTAGTGAACCTGGCTCAGATTACACTTGCAATCATTTTATATTTTGTGTATATATTGTTGTATTTGATTAGATAGTTAATTGATTGCATTATTTCATTATCTTATTTGGAATTCACAAAAAAATGTGTTTAGTTTTTAAAAAACCATTAAAACCTTCTTCTCACATCTCATCAACATATCCTTCTTGTCACCACTTTTTTCTATCTATCACTTTCTAGAAGCATACATGTGTTTTGGAACTTATGAGTTCATGACCCATTACCCTAAATCCAAAATTATTGTTAGAATACTTTATCAAATTATGGCTTGTTGTGTTTTGAATCTCTCTAGTGGAATTTTGATGGTGTGAAAAAGTGTAATATGAGAAAAGAAAGTGAGGGAGAGGTTTCAAGAGATAGGCATGGTCAACCTATTGTTATTTTTTCTTTGGACTTAGGTTTCAATTCTAATAATATGGCGGTGGCTAGAGCAATGTTGCGGGGGGTGATGATTGCTACAAAGAAGGGATGGAAGAAATTATGGATCACGAGAGGCCCAAGCCTAGTAATAAACTCAATGTAGGTTGGCAATATAAAGAAATGTATTGGAAGCAATTTTAGTAACCACCAAGTGGCCAATCAAATATTTTGAGGAAGTTAAGTTCAATCATATCAAAAGGGCTAGAAATCATGTCGCTGACTGAGCATCAAAAATTGATGTCTACTTGTATAGGAATTAGGAGATTCAAAATAAAAGATGGTGGAGCAATTTTACTTTTGAAGCAATAAATTTAATGTAGAATGACATAAAATTTCACCCCCGTAGTTGAGTATATTTTTTCAATGGGTGGTTAGTTGCTTGTACAAGAATGCCTTTGGTTTTCTTGTTTGACTAGGATTTTGGATTGCTTTTTATGGGCCTTAATTGCCTATATTTCCTATTTGGAGCTATTGGATTGTGTGAGGTTTGGGGCTTTTGGGTCTCAGATAGTCTTGCTTTTTCTTTGTGTATATTGGTTATGTATTTTTGGGAAATGTTTCCATAATATTTTTCTTAATGATTGATGGGAGCATCTTGGGTTCCTTGGCAATCTTGCATCAACCAAAAATATTTGTTTTCCTATTTGTACAGTCTCTGAATTTCTTTCTGTACACCTTCAGTTTGGATCTTTAGTGGTTACAAACCTTATGGCGTATTTCTTGCATCATATTGAACCTCCCCCTAGGTTTGCACCTTGATTGGTTACTTCACATATGAGATATTGCAGATTCTTGGTGGAACTTAGCCGTTCACGTTTCACAACCCATTTTTGCTTTCTGATCTTACGAAGGATTTTCCCGATTAAAAAATATTTGTGGCTCATTTCCTGATGTTGTTACACGTGGCCGACCTAGTTGAGGGATCACAATTTATTTTTAACTTTTGGAGGTTGATCCTTATGACTTAGGTCCTAGCCTATATTTTGTAATACATTTTTCTTCTCATTGGGAAATGTAATTCTAATAGGTTGACTTGAGGCTTGCGAATATGTATAAATAAAGGCAATTGTTCCTAGTTTACGGGGCTCTTAGGAGATTATCTTTCAGAAGCTTGAGGCTAAGGAAATTGTAAGTATTTCTACTATAATCAAGCCTATATGCCTAGAATGTAAGACTACATGTTGCAGGTCCATTGTGATTGATTTTTTGATAATACAAAGGGTGAGCTTGCTTGTCTCTCAATTTTTATTTGTTGTTTCCATTGTGTAACTCTTGTTGCACGGATTGGATAGATCTCTTTGAGGTCCCTTCGTCCATGACTACACCAAGTGGTATTAGAGAAATTTTTTGATTCTGTTGAGGAAGATCTTGGTTCTTGATCTTGTGATGTTCTTAATTGATTTTTTGTGTGGTGGAAGAGTGATGATTTGACCCAGAATTGTAGAAGACTTGCGTGACAATCGATCAAAGAGGAAATGATAGAGGTGGAAGGAGAGATGCAGATCCAACTGTGATGGATATGTTGAGACAAATTACAGCCAGAATAGAAGTTGTTGAAAGGGCCCAAAGAAGAGGTTGACACATTGAATATGTAAGTGATTAAGATGAAGAAATAAATGAATAAGTAGCTCAAAGAGGCAAAGAGAAACCTAAGATTGAACAAGGAGATGATATATTTATAAAATCCCTAACTAGGGTAAATGCAGGACAACATTTCAATCCACCTGATTATGATCACAAGTTGGATTCAGATGAATTTCTTGATTGAATTACAAAGATGGAGAAATACTTTGATTATGAGGGTATTAATGATGATAAGAAGGTGAATATGCTTGCAAAAAGTTGTGAGGACATGCATCTTTATGGTGGGAACATTGGTAGATTGACAGACAAAGAAGAGGAAAAGAAAATATTAAATCATGGGATAGGATGGTGAACAAATTGAAGGCCAAGTTCTTACATGCTAATTATGAAGTAATTTTGTTTAGAAAATTGCAAAACCTAAAGTAAAAGGATCTTAGTGTGAAGGACTATACTGAAGAATTTTATAGGTTGGATATCATATATGGTCACATAGATGATGATTTTGAAAGGGTTGGAAGATATCTTAATGGTTTGAGACATCTATTCAAGATGAGGTCAGTTTGGTTAAGTTGTAGAGTATAGAGGGAGCTTATCAGTATGCCCTAAAAGTTGAGGAAAAGTTGAACAAAAGACATGAACACAGACAAAAAGGAAGAGGTGGAATATTTCAGAGAGGAAGAACCTTCTCTGGTGGACAAAGACCTCCTTTAGATCAAAACAAAGGAAAGGAAAAGTTCAAAGAGGATAGTTCATACCGAAGGGATGACAAATTGTTTTGTAAGGGTAGTGGATCAAGTAGTTACAAGAGAGATGACAGAAGAATGTTTAGAGGAACTTGTTTCAAATGTCATGGAGAAAGACACTGAGCCTTTGAGTGTACTCAAGGTAATTCAAATAAGATGAAAAAGAATAAGGGTAGATCTTCTTATGTGGAGAAACAACCTACTAAATCTTTGAATCAACCAAAGGATCTGACGAATCCTAATGGAGAGAAGAAACCTGTCATGAAGAGACAGATCAAGAACCATTGCTAAGGAAAAGTATTTTTCAAAACAAGATGCAAAATTGAAGGAAAATGTTACAAATTGATCTTTGACAGTGGTAGTCCTCTAAGGATTTAGTGAACAAGTTAAAGTTGCAGAGATTGAAGAATCCCAAACCTTATCATATATAATGGATAAAGGATGATCATAAGGTACTGGTAAGTAAAAAATATTTGTTGAAATTGAAGATAGGATCTTATCATGATGAAGTTCTTTTTGATATTATGCCTATGGATGTGTGCCATATTTTTTTGGGTGGACCATGCCAGTATAATAGACAAGATTTGCATGATGGAAGAAGGAATATGTATACTATTATTGAAAATGGGATGAAAGAAGTGTTGTTGCCTTTTATAGAGAATCCTAAGAGTAAAATTTGTACCAATGTTAGAGATTTTTTGGTTGAAGGAAGGAAATTCCTGGATGGTTTGAAAAATAACAGTATGTGTTATGATTTGATCCCTAAGAAGTCATATTTGGAATGAGGAGAATAACAACCTAAGGAAATTAAAGAATTGATAATAGAGTATGAAGATATAATATCATATAATGTGCCTGATGGATTACCACCCCTGAGGAGTATTAGTCATTGCATGGACCTAATCCCTAGAGCTAGTTTTTCAAATAAAGTTACACACCAAATGACACCTGTAGAGATTAAAGAGTTGAATAGAAAAGTGCAAGAATTTTTGAGGAAAGGTTTGATTAAAGAGAGCTTGAGTCCTTGTGTAGTGCCAATAGTATTACCACCTAAGAAGAATGAAGAGTGGATATTGTGTACTTATTCTAGGGAAATCAACCAGATCACAGTGAAGTATAGTTTTCCTTTTCCTAGGATGGATGACATAATGGATTTTTTGAGTGGAGAAAAGTATTTTACAAAGATAGGTTTGAAGAGTGACTATCACCATATCATAATAAGAGAAGGAGATGAGTGGAATACTAATTTAAAGATAAATGAAGGGTTGTATGAGTGGTTAGTAATTCCTTTTGGATTGAATAATGCACCTAGTACTTTCATGAGGTTGATGAATGAGGTATTGAAGAAATTATTGGGTAATTTTGTGACTGTTTATCTAGATCACATTCTTATTTTCAGTAAGGAAAAGGAGGATCATTTTTTGCATCTGAGACAAGTGTTGCAGAGGTTAAGAGAGGAGAAGTTGCTAATAAACATCAAGAAATATACTTTCATGAAGGAAGAACTTGTGTACTTGGAATTTGTGATTTCAATAGACAGATTAAAGATGGATCTGGAGAAGGTTAAAGCAATTATTGAGTGACCTAAACCTGGAAGTATTGGAGAGGTAAGACCATTTCATGGATTAGATAGTTTCTGCCAAAAATTTATTAGGAGTTTTATTTTGGTTTGTAGTCCTATGACTAAGAAAATGAGGGGAGATAGAAAGGATTTCAAGTGGACACATGGAGAAAATAAGAGTTTTTAATTGACGAAGAAAAAAGTGACTGAACAACCTATGTTAGCTTTACCTGATTTTAATAAAGTATTTCAAGTGGACTATGATGAAATTGGGAATGTAATTAGAGTAGTATTAACTCAAGAAGGTAGACCTATTGCTTATTTCAGTGAAAAGTTGAATGATGCAAAGAGAAGGTATACAGTTTATGGTTAGGAGTTCTATGCCATAATTCAAGCCTTGAAGAACTAAATACATTATCTATTGCCTAAGGAGTTTGTGTTGTACATCAATCATCAAGCCTTACAATATTTGAATAGTCGAGGTAAGTTGAATTAGAGACATATGAGATGGGTAGAGTTCTGGAAGAGTTATACTTTTGTGTTGAAGCATAGGAGTGGTAAGTCAACCAAGGATGCTGATGCTTTGAGTAGAAGAAGGAATATTTTGACAAAGATAGGAGTTAAGGTATTGAGATTTGATGAATTGAAGAAATTGTTTGAGGAAGAACTTGATTTTGTAGAATCTTGGAAAGCTTGCAAAGAACCTATTGTTGTAGATAGAAGAAAATGGTTGGGTTATTTTATTCAGGAAGGTATGTTATTCAAAGGAATTTAGTTGTGTATACTTAGGAGGTCAATGTGGGAGAATCTGATTAATGAAAAGATTTATGGAGGACAAGCTGGAAACTTTGGCATTGACAAGACAATGGCTTTGGTAAGTGAGATTTATTTTTGACCTTATATTCATAAGGATGCCAAAAAAAAAATTGAGCGTTGTAGAATTTGATTGTACACACCTTTGATAGTACCAACTAGACCTTGAGAAGACATTAGTATGGATTCTATACTTGGATTGCCTAAACCTCAGAGAGGTAATGATTCTATATTTTTGGTAGTGGATATATTTTCTAAGATGGCTCATTTCATACCATGTAAGAAGACCACAAATGTAGTACATGTAGCTGACTTGTTTTTCAGAGAAGTGAGATTTCATGGGTTATGTAGAAGCATAGTTTCAGATAGAGATAGTAAGTTTGTTGATTATTTTTAGAGAACACTTTGGAGGAAGCTGAAGACTAAATTGAAGTTTAGTTCTACATTTCACCCATAGAAAGATGAAAAAATAGAGGTAGTAAATAGGAGTTTGGGGAACTTGTTAAGGTGTTTAGTTGGAGAGAATACTGGAATTGGGATTTATTCCTAGCACAAGAAAAGTTTGCATATAATAATTTCATGAATATAAGTACAAGGAAGACACCATTTGAAGTAGTAACTGGGATGAATCCTAAAGGAGTATTAGAGTTGTGGGATATCAGTAATGAACTTAAGGGAAGTGCAGAAGCAAAGATATTTGCAAATCTAATGAATTCGTTGCATTATCAAGTAGGGCAACATTTGAAGGATATGAATAAAAAGTATAAGGAGAGAGAAGATGAAAAGATGAAACATAAGGAATTAAAAGTGGGAGATGAAGTGATGGTATATTTTAAGGAGGGTATATTTTATGTTGGAACATATAAAAAGATGAAGATGAGGAAGTTTGGACCATGTAAGATCTTAAAGAGATTTAATTTAGGGAATGCATATGAAGTTGAGTTGCTAGAAGACATGGATATATCGCCTATATTCAATATTGTAGACATATATGAGTATCATGAGACATATTTCAGTGAAGAAAATGGACCATATGTCGAAAAAATATCCTAAGAAGTAGATGGATGAGATAGAAGAGATTTTGGATAATAGAATTGGAATAAGCAGTAGAGGTAAACAATATAAAGAATATCTTGTCAAATGGAAAGACATACCAGTTGAAGATTCTTCATGGATTTCTTAGGCTAAGGTAAATCATCTTGGTTTTCATCTAGCCCCAACAAAGTGAGAGGCTCACTTGTCAATAACTCTGGGTGTCTGATGTAGGAGCATCTTGGGTTTCTTGGCAATCTTGCATCAACCAAAAGTATCTGTTTTCCTATTTTCTTGTTTGTATAGTCTCTTAGTTTCTTTATGAGCACCTTTAGTTTGGATATTTAGTGGTCATGGACCTTATGGCGTATTCTTGGTATCATATTGAACCTTCCCCTAGGTTTGCACCTCGTTTGGTTACTTCATGTATAATCTTGCAAATTCTTGGTGAAACTTAACAGTTCTTCACGTTTCATGATCTATTTGTATTTTCCAATCTTACGAAGGTTTCCTGATCGGAAAATATTCGTGGCTCATTTATCAATGTTATTACACATGTGGCTGACCTACTTGAGGGATCACAATTCATATTTTATCTTTTGGAGGGTGGCCCTTATAATTTAGGTCCCGAACTATATTTTTGTTGGAAAGTGATCTATTTTAGTAAATGTGATTTACTTTTTGGTTGTCATTTATGGAAACACATCTGGGTTTAAGATCGATTACTTTGAAGTTAAGTTTTGTTGATTCATAAATCGACTAAGTATAGTAGCAGAGATACATAAGTATTTTGGATGTTGAAGACAGAGATCAATGAATTAGGGCAAGTGACCTTAGAGGAAGACAATATGGAGTATGTATGACCTCCACCTAAGATCGATTTGGATTTGGTTAATTTTACGATGAGTTATAAGGATTTGAAGACATGCAGACTGTAGAAGACCAATGATACAGAGCAGTTGGACAACATCGAAGACTGAGGGAGTATGACTTGGACTCCAGGAAATCAAAGTTGTATTTTGGTTGTTGATAGTCTATACTTTGACTATGCACGAGCGTCGACTATGCATTTGATATTTACTATATTAAATGTATTGTGTTTTGAAGGCCAACTTTGTAATATTTGTAATATTCATCTAGAGAGCCGACTTTGTAAAGTTATGAGATATATATGTAAGATCTTTTTGGTAAAGATTATGAGAGTATGTATGTATGTATGTAATAGTTATCTAGAAGGGAAAACATGCGAATGGAAGAGAAAAGAATGACAGAGCTATAAAGGAACTATCAAAGCATTTGTGATGCTTGTTTTGTTCATGACTAAGAACCTTTTGTAATTGAATTACATTGTAAGAGTTGTAAGCTTAGAAGCCCCTAACAGGGCATTGTGAACCTTTAACAGGGTTGTTATTCCTCTAAAAAGGAAATGTACAATGTAATATTCAGCTCCTAACATGGCTAGGTCTCCTTACAGGGACATTATACTTTAGTACATGCTTGTGGGTATCATCCCCACTGGGGTTTTCCCTTGGCCAGGGTTTCCTCATAAAAAAATATGGTATTATGAGTATTGTGTAATTTGCTTATGTTCTTTACTTTACTGCAAATGTATGATTAATGTTTAAGTGGTAGAAGAATTAGTTTAAAGTGCTATTATACTGATTCACCCCCCCTCTCAGTATAATCCAATCCTAACAATTGGCATTAGAGCTTTTGGCCCTTGGAGAGAAATCCTAACAGCTTGAGGGAGATCATAATGGATTTGGATAGGTTGCAAGAGAATTTTGATGCTGCACTTGAAGACCTTGATAAAGAAAAAGCAGAGAATGGAGAATTGAGATTCAACATGCGTAGAGATGAGAAATTTATAAAGAAACTCAAAGAATAGCTTGAGCTTTCTAGAAGTCAAAGAGAAGATCTTGTGGTCCAGATAAAAGAAGATTCAGATGAGGACAATTCAGATCAGGTGAAGTAACTAAAAGAAGAAATTGAGACTCTGAAACTTGAAAATAAATCTATGGCTAAAGAAGTACAGATGCAAAAGAATACTAAGAAGGAAATTGAAGAAACCTTAAATAGTGCATTGAATCAAATGAAGGATGAGGCTGACAAATACAAGAACAAGTACTTGGAATTAGAGAAATATAATCAAATTGTGAAAGGTGAACTTGTTGAAGCAAAGAAACACATTGAGAAACTTCACACCAACAGTGACTTGATTGATGAACAGCTAGACAAATAGAAACCTAAAGGTGATATGAATGGTAATGGCTTCAATGAAGCTAAATGTTCAAAGAATCAGGAAGAGAAATCAGATGAGAAGATTGATGCTGAGAAACCATCTATTGAAGAACCTAAAGAGCAGATCAGAACTTTCAAAGGTAGATGCTTTGGTTGCAACAGATTTAGACACATGAGAAGAGACTGCAGAGGTAATGCCCCTTCTAGAACTTTTTCTGGTTATTGTTTTAATTGTAATGGATATGGGCACAAGAAGACTGAATGCAGAAGACCTAATCAATCTGGATATAGAAAAGACAATGGAAGAGAACCTACAATGAAACCTACATGCTACAAATGAAATAACATTGGGCACATTGCGAAGTCCTGTAAGTTACAAGTTAATCAAGAAAGAAGACATCCTATATGTTACAAATGCAATAATCCAGGACATATAGCAAAGTTTTGCAGGTATAATGGAGTAGATAACAGAAGAACACCACCTCATATGAATTCAAAGAATAATGGAAATGATACTGGAAAGATTATTGCAGATGTGAAGAATGATTTTGAAAATTGTTTTAAGAAAGAAGAAGACAAAAACAGTGGCAAGATTTGGCAGATCAAAGGAACAAGTGAGACATCAATTTAGGGAGAGTCAGTAGATGCTACTGAATCTTTGCTTGAAGGTAGAAAGATAGAATTGACCTAATTGGTCGATCATGGCCTTAGGGGGAGCATTGGATACAGACATCAAAATTTATCCAGCCCCGAAATTCATCAATTGAGCTCATGCAAGCTTATGTGTGAACTAAGCTGACATCATGGATCATATATATAAGAGCCCACCATCCATCGACGTGTATAATTTGTTCTCAAGATTTAGTAGCCGACTGGACAGTTTAAAGTGAAAATGAAAGTTATAACCTAACTTGTATAAATTTTTTTGATAACCTATCTATTCACCATTTGACAAAGAGTGAGCTAAGGAGATCAGAGAGTAGAAACATTTTGACTATTCTACATTTGTCGTGTGTGATCGATTGAAGCATAACATTCAGATTTCTACAGAGAAAGGTATTTTACATCATCTAAGCTATGGATGCACCTGTCATTTTTGATGTTGTTGACCGTCCTAGATACAAATTCAAGAAACATCTATATAAGTCTTGTGAAGAGGATCCTGAAGGAATGTTTTCACAAACCCCACATGTCGTATTGTACATAGAAGACATTAGGGATTACATACATTGTAAGTATGATACATTGGGAGACAATGAAGTATTCACTGAAATAGAAGATATGACGTAGAAAGGAATCATGAAGGAAGAATTCGAACACATTAGTCAGTTGAGCATAATGAAGATTATGGATTTATGCGAGTTCGATGAAAATGAATGGTTCAAGATATTGATGAGTAGGGTTCATGATTAGTTCATATGGATTGGTGACCAACCTATGAAGATTTGTAGTGACCTAATTCATGAGATCACTGGACTAGACAACACTGGAGTTATACTTATTTCAGAGAAGCATGTGAAGAAAGAAGTCGAAACCCTAACACATTCTAAATAGGATAGGAGGGAAATGATAGTAAGCGACATCTTTCAGCAAGATGTGAGATTGATTGCCATGATACTCAGATACAAATTCTACTATAGTAGCAGAACCAATTATGTATCTATTGGAGTAATCATCATGGCATGGAGAATGGTAAAGGAAAACATAAAATATAACCTATGTGAAGTTCTGGCTCAACAATTTCTGGAGAATGTGAACCTAGTGAAGAAGGATAAAACTAAAACTTTCAGATTTGGTTCATTATTGATGCATATGTTCATTCGCATTGAACACAAGTTTCCTAGTTTACATCCTAGTGGTTGGAAATCTGGAGTACCCACTGGAATACTGATTTAACAGAGCTACAAAAGACAGAATACTACTTGGGTGGATGGAGAATTATTTTCCATGATCAAAATTCTACAGAAACAGATGAAGACAAGATACATGTTACATGAGGACATTGTGGGAAAGTACAAGGATACAATTTGTTTCATGGTTGAAACTGATTGTGTATGTTTTGAAGCAGTTACACCTAGGAAGAACTGGTGCTACCCCATGGGTTATGAAGTGAGTTTTGAAATACTCACCATGCAAGTAGAACATGTTCTTGCATCAGAAGTTGACACAACAAAAGAGAGATGGGGAACCTATGAAGAAAATTTGGCAAAGGTGAAAGAGGAACAGTCTAGAGGACCAAGGAAAAGGAAAATTGCTAACCTTATTCATGATTGCGGTATACAAGCTGGACTGGCAGAAGAGGAATTGAAAGAAGTCAAAAGAAAGATGGAAGAGAGATCTCTTGGAGTAGCAAGTGGAAGTACTGATGCCCCTATCATTCCTGAGGTAGTTATGGTAGATAGTCCACCTCCTCCACGATAGAAAATAGAATAAGAAAAGGTTGTCACTCCTAGAGTTACAAGATCAAGCAATCCTAAAGAGCAAAGCATAGCAGGGGAAGAGAAGAAAATAGAAAAATATATTTGGAAACTTGACATGAAGATGCTGGAAAAGAGAGAAATTGAGCAAGGTAAATTGGTTTCAATTGATAAATACTATGACAGATATGAGGAATTAGACAAGCTGAAGATTGAAGATATTGTGATAGAGCATTTTCTTACCTTCAAGAAGAGCCTTCTAGAAATTGAAGGAAGTGTACCCAAAGATCTATATGCAAAATTGGAGAGTAGAAAACACTTGGCACAAATTGAGGATGATCAGATCAGAAATAAGGAAATTGATAACATGTTGCTTGTGTTATCAGTACAAGAGAGGGATAGAATATTCAAAGAACTGAAACCTCTGTTAAGAAAAAAGATTAGACTATTGAAGATAATGGGAAGGAAGTATGATGAAGTGAATGAGGAAACTCAGAAGGAATTAGAGAACATTCTAATGAGACCTACTTCTAGCAAGCCCTCACCTCCTAAAACAACATCGCCCACACAATTGGGAATGGGTGAAAGACCTAAGGTGATAGAGACCTCTACAGAGAAGAGTGAAGCAGATCCTCCACCAAATTTCTATGTCTCTGGTGTAGCAGTGACCCTTGTGCCCTCACAAGATGAGAAGGACCCTTTTGCAAGAAATTTGGACACCTCTATTGTAGATGAAGCAGAACAGAAAGAGGAAATTGAACAGAAAGAGGATGATGAATAGAAGATAGAACAACAAAGAGTTGAAAAGAAAGAAGTAAACTCACCATCTATTTCATTCTTGGCAAGCATTGATGTAAATGTGGATAGCATGGATGAATTTGAATTGGTAAAGTTGGCATTCATCACATTAAATAAAGCAAAGGAAAGATCTGAGCAGAAAGGAGATAAGAAGATAAAAGTAATCTCAAGAGCTATTGATACTATCAATAAATTACTTCCAGTACCTATAGTTTTCCAGCACAAAGATGAAATTGAAAACTTGAAGATTACACTTGATGAATTTGATGGGTATTATGAAAATTTTCTGAAAATTGAAGAAGAGAAGGATGAGAACACATATTCAGAGAAGAAACTGACAGAAGTCTACAAGTCCATCTCATGGGACTTCGGAATTGTAAAAAATTGTTTAAAAAATGCAAAGAACTGCATTGGACATAGGAGAAAAATGTTTGGCTATTGCATGAATCCGGTTAGACACATTCAGAATGTTGAGGACATTATTGCCAAGGAGAGAGCAAATCTGAACAGCTAGATGGATGGTTGTGAAAAATCTTCACAATCCACAACATAACTAGATATAGAAGTTACAAGGATATTGGCCAAGCTCAGTGCATTGGATAATGAGAATGGGAGAGTATTAAATAGATTCAATTTGTTGAGGAGATTTATTACTCTAAAATTATCCATGCTTGAAGCTCATCTCTCAGATTTGGAGAAGGTTGTAGATTCATTGACCAAAGGATTTCCCACAGAGTTGAAAGAAGCTGAAACTACATCATTTTCAATGAATGTTTTGATTCACATCAGTCAGATTTTGTTCAAGACTTGGAGCACAGAAGTAAAGATTTTGGAAGATTCTATTCAGGATGTTTTGAACTGGTAAGCAGGAACTAAGACCTATTGTTTTATATGCACCTTTGTCATTGTTGTCAAATGGGGAGAAGAGAAGAAAAAAAATTATGAAAAAGAGAAGAAGAAAAAAAAAAAAAAAGATATATAAAATAAAGAGAGAAAAATATGGAGAAGATATAAGGAGAAGAAGAGACAGTTTTGTTTAGTTGGAACACTTAGATATTTTTTTTGTTAAGTGTTGCCATCAATTTTAAAGGGAGAGATTGTTGGCAAGTGATCTATTTTTGTAAATGTGATTCACTTTTTGGTTTTCATTTATGACAATAAATCTGGGTTTATGATCGATTACTTTGAAGTTAAGTTTTGTTGATTCAGAAATCGACTAAGTATAGTAGCAGAGATACATAAGTATTTTGGATGTCGAAGACAAAGATCGATGAATTAGGGAAAGTGACCTTAGAGGAAGATAGTATGGAGTATGTATGACCTCCACCTAAGATCAATATGGATTTGGTTAAGTTTATGATGAGTTATAAGGATTTGAAGACAAACAGACTACAGAAGAACAACGATACAAAGCAGTTGGACAGCAGCGAAGACTGAGGGAGTATGACTTGGACTCCAAGAAATCAAAGTTTTATTTTAATTGTTAATAGTCTATACTTTGACTATGCAAGAGCGCTGAATATGCATTTGATATTTACTATATTAAATATATTGTGTTTTGAAGGCTAACTTTGTAATATTTGTAATATTCATCTAGAGAGCTGACTTTGTAAAGTTATGAGATATATATGTAAGATATTTTTGGTAAAGATTATGAGAGTATGTATGTATGTAATAGTTATCTGGAAGGGTAGACATGTGAATGTAAGAGTAGAGAATTGCAGAGCTATAAAGGAACTATCAAAGCATTTGTGATGCCTTTTTTGTTCATGACTAAGAACCTTTTGTAACAAAATTACATTGTAAGAGTTGTAAGCTCAGAAGCCCCTAACATGGTGTTGTGAACATTTAACAGGGTTGTTATTCCTCTAACAAGGAAATGTACTAGATAATATTCAGCTCCTAATAGGGCTAGGTCTCCTTACAGGGACATTATACTTTAGTACATGTGCTTGTGGATATCATCCCCACTGGGGTTTTCCCTTGGCCAGGGTTTCCTCGTAAACAAATCATGGTGTTATGAGTATTTTGTAATTTGATTATGTTCTTTACTTTACTGCAAATGTATGATTAATGTTTCAGTGGTAGAAGAATTAGTTTTAAGTACTATTATACCGATTCACCCCCCTCAGTATAATCCAATCCTAACAATTTTGTAATACGCTTTCCTCTCACTGGGAAATGTAATTCCAATATTAGGCCGACTTTAGGCTTGCAAATATGTATAAATTGTTATACACTGAATTTGCACCTCTGATCTCAAGCTCTCTTGGTCTTGATAATCCAGTATAACAAGGGAATCATCTCAAGGTTGTGGGACCTCTGCTAACCGAGATGAGACCTCCAGATTATAGGCTAGTTCCTCTTGGATAATCACCTTAGCTTGCTCTTAAACAGGAAAGTAAACTTGAGGGGAAAAGGGTTAGAAGGATTGCATGGAAAGGGAAATAAATGAAAGCAAACTACCTACTAGGTGATGCACCGAATTTGACATGAAAACATAACATACACTGGATAAAGCCCTGGGTCAACTTAACTGAATTGGAGGTAAAATACAAATCTCTTGTATAGGCATGCATAAATATTTCATAACAAGGCCATGATGAAACTAGTTAAGGGGAAAGACTTCACAGTTAACAGCTCAATCGTAAGACACGAGTTACAACCTGCAAGCAAACATACTCTTTTGCAAATAGATGCTACAAACGAGACATGATTAAGAGGAAATAAAATCTTTCACAGTTAACCCATCTACCATCTACAATGCATACAAACAAGCAGAAAAGAGGCAAGGCTGACACAATTCAATAAATTGATAAGAACTTCAAGCTCTGCATATTATTTCTCACAATGAGTT
>MU228559.1:1050153-1064162 GCA_018584345.1 Thuja plicata | reverse complement strand
CAGCTGTGAGAGGAGTAGTAGGTGATACATAGTCATTTTCAATAAGTCTCTTAGCATCATCTCCAATACCAGCCAGATGCAGTTTCATCAAACTCTGCCATGCAGGGAAGTTATCTTTGTTCAGCTTGGGAACCTCCTTCTTATACATCTTGATCTTTTTGCTCCAAGTACCTTCAAATTGTTTTTCAGGAGACCAACGCTCTGATTCCAATTGTTAGAATGAATTTAGAATAACTGAGAGGGGAGGGGTGAATCAGTTATCCTCAGGTCTAGATGTAGCAAATAAAACTTTTCTGTAATTAAGATATACTCGACAGCAGTAGCATATGTCAACAACTTTAAACATGCAGTTTACTGTCAAATGAAATAAGCTTGTGGAAACATAACAATAAAACAAACATAAGCATTCACACAAGTTGACACAAGTATTTAACGTGGAAATCCAATATGGGAAAAACCACCAGTAACATGCTACCAAGTTTTCACTCTTCTGAAGTGAACTCTATGAGGAGCCAACCCTGTTAAAGGTTACAATAACACACTGTTAGGTGTGACTTGGTTAAAGGATTTAATCACCCTATTAGGAGTGGCCTTGTTAGAGGACTTAGGACATTCCACCTGAATGTCACCTTGTTAGAGTATTTAAACAAATGACTGTTAGGTCAACCTTGTTAAAGGATTTAATTGATACAATGGTTAGAAATTAATCAACAGTTGTGATCTGATACATACAACTTACTTTGCAAATTTAGATCCAATTATAGCTCTGATGTTGACTTACTGGATGGCCTGCATTGTCATTTCAATCTTTTGATCTATTTGGAAATCTGTTAAGCAATCACACATGTAACTCTCTACTTTTGTATTCAGCCTTCTCTGCTGGGTCATGCCATTCAGTAAATCAACTATGCAAACCTCTTGCATACACACATGTACTTCCACACACTTGCATACTCATCAGAACATAATGAATAACCCCTGAGGTTATCATATACCTCTCTATCTAGGTTAGATAAATCTTTGCCTCTTAATCAAGATCGTAGATCTTATGTTAGGTCAGATCCAACGGATCATTCCATCATTTACATTACATTTACTTCTCCAAAGTAGTCTCTAATTAAATCTTGAGACCATGCATTAATTACGGTTACCCATACATTAAATGATGTGGATCAATATTTAATTAAATTTACATATCCAAATAAAATTAACTAAGTCAGCCAGAGATCTCAAATCTCATCCTTAATCCAATTACTGTAAGTCGGCCAACATCACTGTTTCCACTCGGCAATTTCACTGGTGCTCAACACTGAACAAACTTGCTCGTCTCAAACAACTTCGCTCGGCATAAACAACTTTGCTCAGCACAAGCAACTTTTTCTCAGCACAAGCCAAATTTGCTCGGCACAAAACAACCAGAAAAAATGTCTTTGAAAGATAAACAATTAATTACTTTGCTAGAGTGCCAACTGATCAAGTACCCTTTTATTTGCCTTAACTCAACCATTCACTTGGTCTTCTTGTTAAATCTTCTTCATCAATAGTGGATATGGTACTCAAATAGATAACAATAGTCTCACCAATTAAGGTTTGACAGCAACGAAATAATAACAATTGCTTGTATTGTCACTTTCCAACAGTGGTTTCTAAACACCAATTCTCTAATGACAAGAAAGTTTGGATACTATTTCTGCACCTCTTGTCTAGGGGCAAGCCACTTATTGAAGGAAGTTGTGCAGGAGACCATTACATCAAGATTAGAATATAAAATGTTGAGAGGTAAACCCTTTGATCATACTTTTACCTCTCTTAGAAGATATTCAAGAATATTTATAGAAATGAAAACAAGATCAAAACCATCAAGATTATTATACATCCTAAGGTTTCATGCATTGTTATTTATTTCAGTTATTGAGTTCCTCATTTGGCATAAGTGTGATATAATAGTTAGTTAAGTTAATTTTCATGTGAAGGTAGTTAATCAAGTAGTAATATATTTTACTTGCACTTAATTAACAAACTTTTAATTTATACATGTTCATGGGAAAATAAAAGTAATTTTATTATGTTAAATTAGGAATTTACAATACATTTTTTTATTTCCTATGAATTGTTCATTATTTGATATTAATATCAGGTGGATAGTTTATCATGTTGCATATGGTCAAAGGTATTGGATTCAACTTTGGACCTAGGATCTCGCTTCCATGCGCCTAGTAAACTGCACCCTTTTACTGGTGAATTGCAAGATGTGGATATAATATATACCATAGAAAAAGGTGTGAGATCTTACCATAATCTGCCTTTGGGTGACTTTTATGATATACAATTATTTGTACTACACACCCATTGGAGATGATAAGATCCTAGCAGATTATGCCCATCATCTTTGAAAAGAGAGGTGTAGGTGGCTTCCTTTAGTTAATAAATCAATTGAAACCCCTTTATCTAAATTGAGAAAGTCGTCAAAACTGAAGAATCACCTAGTGGAAGTGTTACATTAAACAAACTAATAGACTGTTGTCTTCCCACTTTGAGATATCGACTTATACCATCTAATTTTAGTGGGCACGAAGAGCCCATCATCGATGAAAAAGAATCGTAAATAAAACTCTTAAAAGTAATTTTATTACCTATTAAATAAAGATGTCATTTTTTGGATTTAATGAAAGAGGAAATTTAGAGTTCTTTCTATTGAGAAATATTTCTCTGTATCGTAAGGAATAGTTGATTCAATTTAAAAGTATAAACTATTTAAAATTATATTCAAGTAATTTACTCTAAAGATGGACAATTCTATGAATACCATTGAGGGATCTGATAACACCAACAATCTCCTAGCTAAGTTGGACCAACTCCTTAGGATGATGAATGGAACTCAAAACCACATCCAAAAATTGGAAAAGAAGGTTGATAGACTTCCTTAAACAATGGAAGATGAGCAGGTGTCTCAACCTAGATAGGTCCCCCATAATACTAAACAAACATTCCAAAGTTATCAATAGTGAGAGCACTCCAAAAGTGAAGATAAAAAAGAAAAGCAAAACCAACTGGGTAATGAACTCTCTTTGGACACGAGGAAGGTGAAACCTTCCAAACTCATTGGTTACATATTGGGAGATACCACAAAGGAGTGCTTAATGAAGATGGAAAAATACTTCATAATTCATAACTACTCTAATAATTACAAAGCAACTTGTGGGGTTTATTAGTTGTCCGAATAGGCATCTTCTTGGTGGGAAAATTAAATAATGGAACTCAAGTTGAAAATAACCAAGGTCATATGAGAGCAATTTGTAAACATTTTTAGACAAATATGGTTACCCCAACTCTTCTATGATCCAAAGCTAATGGATTCCCAGAACTTGAGACAATGTGACACATCCTCTAATGAATATAGGGAAAATTTTACCAGACTCCTAAAGAATGTTCCCCAATATAGACATACGAGAATTTTCATGTACAAAAATTTATCATGGTGCTCAATAACTATATAAGAGGACTAGCGAATGTCCTAGCCCCTTGCATAATGGATAAAGCTTATGAGCATGCAACTCATTAGGAAGAGAAAATTAAGAAGGATGATGCATCTTTTTGGGACTTCAATTTTTTTGCAAAATTTGAAGTACCATTGATAAGAGAAAGGTGATTATATTATGCATAGTATCTATATTTGGAGACCAACTTCAAAGCATTATATTCCAGAATCAATTGATAATCATGACAAGTGGCTTGGTGGAAACTTTTATATATCATAAATGAACATATATGCCAAATTGCATATTCCTGTGATCATTTTTGATATAGTAATTTTTGTGCGCAAGAAAGAATCATCGTATTACACACTAAAAACATACATAAATGGTCACCTTTGAAGGCCAATATTTTAGTGCCTAATTTGTCTCCTCTTGAAATAATTATTTCCTGCAATTGTACCAACTATAAAAAGATCCTATGCAATTTCTTAAGGCCCCAATAGTCTACTTAGTGTTTTTCCCAAGCCAAACCAAATACGATTCATGCAAATTTGTCATTTGCACAATGCCAAAATTATTCAGGGGCCCACTTTGGAAATTTATATTTATCAATTGCATAAATGTCACGTCAAATAGTTTTATCCTTGTGATTCTCTATATGAAAATTTACTTCTATGCTGAATTTCAAAGCCTCTTCAATCAATTTGGCATGTTTTCGAGACCAAAATCAAAAGCAATTTACATAGTTTTATCAGTTCAATTTTCAAAAAATGGTGAGAGGCCAACTTTAAAAGGTGATATTTTGCAACCCTAGATGAATTTCTTAGAGTCAATTGCTTTTTTTTTTTGACTCTTTGGTTGAATGTTTATTAATATGCCAGTTCTCAGAACTTCATGAAAATATTTGAATGGTTTCCCAAGCCAATTCCAGATGCAACAAATTCAATTTGTCTTCTTTCATAGAAGCTTGGAATATGTATTCCAATGTTGTCAAATCTTATTTTTTATCCACTATGAATCATTTATAATATTAATTCGAGGAAGTTTTGAATGCCAATTGTTAAAAAAAAAAATTTAGGTCCCCAAGGGACCCGACTAAAATCTTGACATAATGACCAGGGATTAAAGTTGCAAATGGAGTTGTTATTGCAATAGAGAAGAAATTGCCTTCAATACTTGTTATGTTGAGACAATTTATTGTGTATTCTCAAATTGACGTATGTGAAACATAGTCTAATAGACAGAGCATTTGCATGGGGTCACAAAATGCCTCCAACAAATGTAGGCTCACAATGTTCTAAAAATGGAACATAGGGATCTCATTATTTTTTTAAAGCCTTCAAGCTTTCAAACTAGTGTACTTGGAAGGTATACACCTGAGCTTCAAAACCTTTGCTAGTAGCCCATCTCCCTAGGGTAATATGGAGGTGTACACATGGCATGTGAACCTTGAAGGATGAACATAAAAAACATGGACACATAGACAATGGCTTTTTGACAAAATGACCCTGTCAATGTATTGTATCAATAAATAAATAAGTATATGACTGCTCAAAAGGGAAACATCAAGCAGATAATGCCCATTAAACAAAAAATTAAATATCAAGTGTATAGTCAAAAAATGGAAGCACTTCCATGGTAGACTGGTTTAGCCTTTCGAGTAAGTGGTTTGGGGTCATGTCAAGGACCTTGAATGGGTTCCTGATCTAGACCTGGCTTTCCCCCTATTCTGCCCCACTTTCCACTTCTTTCCAACCTAATTTTTGCATCCTGGATTGCAGATCTGAGATCTTTGACCTCAGGGTCAGGGTTGACCTTTTGGGTCTATGTCGACCTCGACCCTGACCTAGGTCAAGGTTGACCTTGACCCTAACCTAGGTCAAGGTTGACCTTGACCTTGACCCAGGGTTCAAACTTTAGGGTCTTCCAATTTCTGGATGTCAATTTTTGCAAAAGTTATTTCCCGCTTCCAGGTCGGCTGTTTCGGGTTTCAAAGCGTCGATTCCTAAATTATATTTAACATAGGTCCTCTCCTAGGTGTAAAGGCTTTAATGGTAATTTAATTCTCCTATGTTGGCCTCCTTAGAAGATTGTGCCCTAATTTCATATAAAATGAAGCCTTTTCCTCTCATTTTCTCCAAGTCTTCTAATCGTGATCAAGCATTCTCAAAATATCTTCAAGTGAAATTAAAGAAAACATTCAAGCAAGATTTCAAGCAAGCATTCATCCATTCTCAAGGCTTCAAGCATCCATTTTCATGAAGGAGATCCATTGGAGGCCATTGAAGGATTCAAGCTACATAGTGCCCTTTTTGGTGATCTCTCCATCCACCTTCTTCTAAGCTTCTTCCAATTAAAGAACCCATTCAAGATTTGGTGTTGGAGATCAACAAGAAATTTATTGAAGACATCCTACATTCTAGATCCATTGGTGCATACATACTTTTGGATTCAAGGATTCGAATCCTCCACAAAGACTTTTACAAGCAAGGTGAATTTATGCATTTACTTTGTCCATTTCTGCAATTTCAATTACATATATTTGAGGTTAATTCCTAAACCAGGGTTTGAACAAGGAAAACCCCTCCCCTAAAACAAAAAATCTCCTTTTTTTTACAGGTACAGGTTCAGAACAGTTGATTTGAGACCGGATCTGGATACTTTCAGCTTTCTTTCGGATGACGCGAACAGATTTTCTGTCAGACCTGTGTAGGTCAGGGTTGACATTATTGGGTCAGGGTTGAAATTTGTGGGTCAAGGTCAACCTTTTTCATAAGATGACATCAGAACGGAAAAATATTTCTAGGTTTTGTTCGTCTCTGCGTTCCGGTTTGGGATCAACTGTCAGTTTTTCCAGAAACAGTCTACAGACCTTAGAAAATAGCATTCTTTGATCTGCAATATTTCAAGGTTAGTGCATTTATCCTATCCATTTCAATTCAAATCCTTAAGCATTATAAATCTATCACACATTCATTCCTTTCCATAAAATAGGGAATTTAAGACTTTCCTCTTTGCTCTCATTTCCAAATGATTGATTCACTTGTGTATTGATCCTTTTTGGGTTGATTAATTTGGATCTTTCCTTTGTGCATCTTGGGATAGAAGAGGAATATCTTATCTTTCCCCCACTTATTTCAAATGTTACATATTCTTATGTTACATTTTGGTGACCTCTATTTTATATGTTACATCAAGACAAAAAAAAATCTCCTTGAAGTGGCAATTATCGACAAGACCTTACCTGTCGATGGGAGATTTGAAAGTCCTCTCAAACTGTCATGTCCTTCCGATGGAATAATAGAAGGTTGGGAGTTTTGAAAAACTCTCTCCAAAGTGAAGATCTCTCTGATGAGAGGGAACTACACCCTATTGTGTTTGGAAAATCATTGAGATGATGAATCTGTTAGAAGGGTGGCCGTCATTGAAGTATAATGTGTGCCTTAAAGAGTTAGCACCTCATGGAATGCAATGATGGAGTGCTAGAAGAGAGCCTTTGAACATGATATGAGCATACGTTAGAGCACTATGATTTTTTAGATATGGTCTTAATTACGAATGTCCTAATAAGGTACCTGTTGTGACCTTTTCAGACATCACTCATTTCAAATGGGACCCCCTATCTTTTCCAGTTCGTTTTTCTCCTTTTGGTTTCTCATCTTAGTGGCTATAGTTTTGTTCTTCTAGGTTCCTCTTGTTCCATTTGAGAGGTGGTAAGTTTGGCTATATTTCTAAACCCTATCCTATTTTCTTTCTGCATATTCTTGAGAAATCCAAAAAAGATGTTTCATTGCAAAATCTATCGATAGCTCCATCTAGTATAATTTGAAATCAATTTCAAGTTTGCAAACGTAAGGCCCCTCGTGATTAAAAAAATATAATCACATCAACTATTGAGCTTATCCACGGTCAAGATCTGACCTGAAAGGTACCTTGGAGTGACCTATATGATCTTCTCACAATCTTAGCATATACAGAACTTTGATTAAGAGAGGATACGAAACTTTAGTATTTTGTTCTATTATTTGGTGAGTCATAAAACACACAAAAAAAATTGACACTAGAAGGAGGGAATGAATGTGAACACTAAATCATCTCAAGTCATAAAGAACAAGAAGAATCACCAAAGGTAGAATTTATTGCAAGACGAACCCTCCATCGTCGCACCATCAACAAAAATTGGCGCTAGAAGGAGGACTGCATTAAATTTCATTCTTGGAGAAATTTAGAAAACCATATCATTGGTGGTACGCAAACCCTCCATCATCGCGCCATCAATAGAAACTAGCTCTAGAAGGAGGGATTGACACTTAAGTATTGAAATATTTTACATCATGAATCAAGATGGTTCTACCTCATAGAAGCATCATACCTATCTTGCAACCAAATCTCAAATTCAGAGACGACCAAGAAGACATTATCGCAGGATTGAACTCTCTCACTTGGAAGGTTAAGAGAAGTGCAACTGAGTATATGCGAGTGACCTTTGTGTTAGAAGAAGAAGAAGAGAAGGCTCAAAGGATTGAAGTGGTCATTCAAAGAGCATTGATTATTCAGAGGAATCAACAACTTCCAGCACCAGTAAGAAGAAAGGAAGATTTCACATATTGGAGCGTATCAATTCATTCTCACCTGAGGTACATCAAAGAATTTTAAGATCCACTCTGGGAGAAATGAAATTACAAGAATCAAAGTTCAATCCAAAACCTAGGAGAAATAAGAAAGAAGCATCGACAAGTCAAGATTCACCAAGTGTATCCAATTGTACAAGGTTATTCTAAACTCCACCCTCATATCATCAAGCGTAAGGAACCACTCACGTGCAGCAAGGATTAAATCAAGTGGGAGCTCAACAAGGAGCTACAAAAATTCAACAAATAACAGTTTAGATACCTATATAAGCATTGCTCTTGTAGATATTCAACAACAAGTTCTAGTAATGACCCAACAATAGTGGCGTCCGCAAAATGCGTCACCTCTTGTAACATTTCCAGCTTATCATAATATGTCAAATAATCTTGAACATTTCTATTCCAAGTTCTTTGTTAATGAAGTCAATCATACTACTGATGAACACATTAATATTTTTGAAGACGCCCTTAAAAACATAAATGTTCAATAAGAAGATGTTTCTTGAAGACTATTTCCTTATTCACTGGGCAAGGAAACTTTTTACTGGTACATCAATCTGCAAACTAATTCAATCTCAACTTGGCAAGAATTAAAGGATGCATTCCTCAAAAATTTTAGATTGTCAATCACTCTAGATGAGTTGCATAGGCAGTTCATTGAGATAAGAAGACAAGAATGTGAGCTGATCAGTGCCTTCAATAACATATTCCAGAGAGCTTATTCAAGGTTGCATGATCCTTATCACATAAGTGATGATGCAACATGATGAATTTATAGGATTTGACAAACGTCAAATCTTCCCAAGAAACCTGCATGCAAAGCTATTACAAAGAATGAAGACAGAAGATAGAAAAAATAGAAGCTATGGCGGCCGATAGGCCAGAGATTGAAAAAGCATGTTGCAAGAAATGATATTCTATTAACAACAATAAAGAAATTACAATCTCGGTCATATGAAATACAAAGAGGACAATCCTTATAAAGGATGTCGAAACCCTAAAAGGGCAACTGCTAGGAAATAGAAACTTTCCTAAGACTAAAGAAACTGCCTAAGTGAAACTTAAGCAGAATGTGAGCTGATCAGTGCCTTCAATAACATATTCCAGAGAGCTTATTCAAGGTTGCATGATCCTTATCACATAAGTGATGATGCAACATGATGAATTTACTATGAATCTTTGGATTGCTTCACTTCCATATTTGTTAAAAATACCCATCTGCTGAAAGACTGATCTTACAATCACCAAGATCTACTACTAGAGTGCCTAATTTCTTTTGGAATCCCAATGCACTAAATCAAGGAATTTTGAGCTATGCTCCTACTATCAATCTTATTCCTGCTCCTTCCAATTAGTTAGCATCACATCCATGAGATCGTATGTCTCAGGCAATGCCAACGCAACCTGTTTATCTCTAGAACATGACAACTTCTACGAGAACTCAAGAAGAAAGGGATGAGATAAAGGATTTAATAGAACAGGTGAAGAATTTGTCCATTGGGGTCACTTACCTTAGAAATTAGAACAATAAATTACAAAACTAACAAATAAATTATTAGTCGCATCAAGGTAATAATCAAGGATATCAAGGAAATCCTCTGGCTCATCAATAAAATCATCAAGAATACAATCAGGGATATGATGAAAAAAATGTTGGCTATTGAAAGAACAATCATGTTTATCAAGAGTTCAATAATGGGTACTGTAAAAATAATAAAGGACACCAAAGAAGGTCTAGGAATACAAATCCAAACAACGGTGGTGTACCCTCGCCATTAGATAATCCACCAGCTTCTAAAAATCAGCCTGTAGATAAAGTTTTTCTAGCAGAAGCAACATTCTTTGGATCATATTGATTACACGAAATGAATCAACATTCTAAGTCACAATGCCAAGAATTTCAGATGGATGCTGACATTTTCAAAGGAGAAGTAAGAAATACTATTGCACCTAAAAATCCTTAGCCTAAAGGGTATGAATTGGTTCCTTCACTGAGGTACGACCAAGTGTTGGTCTTTGATGATTTCACAGTTCCTCTTCCTGATACACAATATTACATGCCCATGCAAAATAATTAGAAATTCTCACCGACATTAGAAAATGGTCTTGTGGAGGCACCCATGTATCAAGTTCCACCAAGAAATTAGCCTCCACATGCATCCCTAAATGAGCCATTGCATAGGGATGAGTTTTTTTCCCTCCGTTATATAACAGTGTCCTAGTCGAAGGAGTAAGTGAAGTTAAAGTATATAAATAGACGTCTAAGAATGCTGAACCAAAGTGTTATCATAGGAATTATAAAAGCCATGACCTGTTGATGACATCCACTCCTCTGAATAATTTTTCTACACCTCCACATCCCAATGCGAGAAATATTATGATTCCTCTGAGAGACTCTCCTGAGTATCGAAAACCTACTAATTCACAAGGTGAAAGAAGACATCCAACAGTAAAAAATGCTTTGTAGATTGAGAGAGGGAAATTGACTATACAAACTGTCACTCAACAAGTAGAACAAAGATAAAAATAAATTCCTCCTAGGGAGGATATCAAGAGGCAAATCTCTTTCTTATTAGAAGAATTCAAGAAGATCAAAGTTAGTATGCCGCTATTTGAATTGATGAAGATTCCAAAAATTAAAGATACTTTGTTGGGAGATTTGAATGATACCCCTCTGAAATTCATTTCCCAAGGTACATAACACACACACACCTAGAAGCACCCCCAACAACCCTCAGTCTAGTTTTGCACAAAATGCCAATTTTGTCAAGGATGTGCAACCAAGTGCGTCTGATGCCTCTCAACATTCTCCAAGATTTATTGGAATGGTACAAGATTTTTCAAGTAATCAAAAGACTAAAACTAATGATGACATGCCACAAAGTGACCTTGTAGCTAAAGGAAAGGAGATAAATAGAAATAGTGATGCTCTGATGGAACAAACAACAATGGAGAGTGGAGATAATACTTTGCAAAGTTTGAAAAATGAAGAGTTTTATCCAAGAACATAGAAGCCTATAGTTTTCTAGCAAGGAAAGGATTGAAGTAGTCTGCCCCTTTCCTCGTGTCAGTCAGAATTTTTGAAAAAATGTTGCATAACTGTTTGATTGATTCTGGTGCATCAAGTAATGTAATGCCTTTGGATATATGTAGAAAATTGGGATTAGTCCTACTACAAACAGACAAGAAGGTGACACATATGGATAAAATTGAAGTCATAGTTGTGGGAGAACTAAATAAAATTCATGTGTAGTTGCCTTCAGATCCACGAAGCCAGAGTTGTATTGATATATATGTGGTGGACATTCGAGAAGGATACAATATTCTATTGTGTCGAGATTGGTCACCAAAATTGAATGGATATATAGCCACTGACTTCTCGCACATGTGGCTACCGTGGAAGGGAATCAAAAATCAAATAAGGATAGAGAGCACACCTAGGATTTGATTGTTGATAAATGAATATGGAGAAGACAATGAGTTTTTGTTCACGGAGACAAGTTTGGGATCATATGTGCCCAAAAATGGACAAAGTTTGATTTTACAAGGTTACAATCAGGGAGGATGTCTAGAGGTGATACCAAAGTTCACTAATACACTAGTTGATGATAATATAGAGCCAACACTGAATGAGGGATGTTTGAAAAGTTTAGGAACTTTGTCCTAAAGAGTTTTAAACAAGAAGTTGAATTCGGTAAAGACGCTTGTATTCAAAATTTGTTGCTACCAATTGGTGCAGATTCATAGTGTTTTCCACTCAGAGATTTCATGCACATTGTGTAAAGTAGAAATTGTGCAAGTA
This sequence comes from Thuja plicata, assembly GCA_018584345.1. Classification (NCBI taxonomy): domain Eukaryota; kingdom Viridiplantae; phylum Streptophyta; class Pinopsida; order Cupressales; family Cupressaceae; genus Thuja; species Thuja plicata. The sequence continues at coordinate 1,052,253 of MU228559.1, read as the reverse complement.
TCGAGGATGGTCCCACAAGCATAAATTGCAAGAAATGTTGAAGAAATCATCAATGTTAAAAATTCATCACACGTGGAAATTCTGAAGCCACAACGTAAAGAAGTTAAAGAAAGTGAAGATCAAAAATTTCAAGAAGAATATGAGGAAGAATCCAAAGTTGAATCCTCCCATGCACTAGAACTAATGGTCAAGAATGGACACTATCATTTGATGGGTCTAAGTTGAAGAAAGGAAATGGAGCAGGTGTCAAGCTGGTCAGTCTGACTAGAGAAACTTATTTAGCAACTTGCACAGATTACAGTTCCCATGTATGAATAATGTTGTTGGGTATGAATCATTGGTTATTGGATTGCTACATTCTATCCAAAAGGGTGCCAATATCTTTCATGCACATGGAGATTTAGATATAGTGGTTGGACAGGTTCAGAAAAAATACACATGTCATGACAAAATATTGGGTCACTACCGCAACAGAGTGTGGGACTTGATTGAAAGATTTGACACTTTCAACATTAAAAGAATATGTCAGGAAAATAATTTGGTTGCAAATTTGCTAGCCCAATCTGCAAGTTCATTAGAACCACTGGCCATGGATTGTGTGAAGAAATTCACAATTGAGATAACTTCAGTACCATCAATTCTTGACAATGTTACAAATTTCTAAGTGTTTGAAAATGATAAACACATCCTCATTTTTTTAACAAGTTCGGGGGTCTTTGAAGCACAACTCATCGATGAAGGAGAATCACAACAAGCATAGTTTGAAATTGATGAAATCATGAATTTAAGGACAAATACTATCCCCAAGGGAATGATAGATCTAGAAATAATCTTTGACTCTAACAGATTGAGTTCCCTCAAGTATCAGACATCTAAAGGAGGGGAATGTGAAAAAGTAAATATAGGAACATAGGAAGAATTTAAGAACATATACATTGGAAAAGTTTGTATGCCTTAAGAAAGAGAAGGCATCCTGAAATTATTCATGAAATCTAGATGTGATTGGATGGGGATGTGAAGGTTTGAAGACATATGACACATCCCTCATCACACATACAATCCCACTCAAACCAGGCAGTAAACTATCCCGACAGAGACATAGGCCAATAAATCCAATTTTGGAACCATTGATCCAACACGAAGTCAAGAAGTTACTCTCGGTGAGGATAATATTTCCAGTCAGACACTCAATGTGGGTCTCCAACCTGATCCCTTTCAGGGAAAAAAATGGAGAAATAAGATTGTGCATGGATTTTTTAGAATATAAACAAAGCATCAGAAAAGGATAATTATTCGGTGTCATCCTTAGATGAAGTAGTACAAGTCATGAATGGATCTGAGATGATGATTTTCTTAGACAGTTATTCTATATATAACTAGGTGATGGTTGAGGAGGAAGATAGATTGAAAACTACATTTACAATAAAATGGGGCTTGTTTGATTACAAAAGGATACCCTTTGGTTTGATCAACACCACAACCACTTTTCAGAGGGCCATGGAGTACGCCTTCAAAGATTTAGTTGGAAAATGCATCATTATATACATGGATGATCTTACTATGATTTCCAGACACAGAGATGACCACATAAGTGATTTAAAAATATTTTTTCAAAGATGTGGAAGATATGGAATTTCAATAAACCCAAAGAAATGCATGTTCATTGTCACCGAAGGAAAACTATTAGGTCATGTAATTTTAGAATGTGGAATCTCAATTGAGGGTAAAAGCACAATAATCTGTCACCCTTTTACAAAGGAAAAGGATGACAAAATCAAAGTTGTTCAGCTTCAATAGTATAAAAGTGACATTTATGTTTGAAATTTGAAGATGATGTAAACTAATAAAATGTTTTAAAATGGATGAAGTTTATGATTAATATTTTTAATATTTTTTTTGAATAAGTTTTGATATTTTTTTTTAATGTTTAAAGACGATTTTTCAGTTGCAAAAACATGCTGAAAATTAGGGGCCTAGTTCCTGCCAAAACATTATATGTAAATAAACATTTTTTCCCCTAATTTCAAAATATGTTATAGATGACATATATAGCTAGTGCATGAAGAAATAAAAATTGGTTTGTGACCTATATTTTCTCTT
>MU228559.1:1038923-1049067 GCA_018584345.1 Thuja plicata | reverse complement strand
ATCCCTCATTAATCCCCTTTAAATAAATTTTTAATTTATTTATTCCTCCACATGACTTAAATTCTACTAAACTAAATTAATCTAAATTTTAAATTTAGATTAAGCTAATTTGAACCTAGATCCTACCATACCTCACATCACTCTCACCAAATAAACCTATTCACTAATTAACTAAGGTTAATTAGGCTAATTTCTTGATTCCTACACCAGTTAGTCCTAATTATTTGCTCACACGTGTGAGAAAATTTCCAAAAATCACCTTTTCTAAATAATCCTTATTTTGTGCCAACAAGGTTTCTTACACCTATGATGACACCTTCTTACACTTTCTAAAAGTGTCTCATTGGTCCAAAACTCTTACACCCTCTTGCACCTCTTACAAGATCCTTCACATGTGTACTTTAAGTACACTTTGACCCATCACATCCAAAGTTTCTCACACATGTGTGAGCAATGTTGGCCTTTTGCATGGCTTATGTGTCCCTCATGTGGCACCTATGTGAATGCCACATGAGCTCCACCTCATCCAAGCCATTTCTCTCCTCCAAAAAATCTATAAATAGAGGCCATTGTCAAGAGCAAATCATCTCCCTTTTATGCATTGTTATCATGTTAAAATAGCTTTAGAATTCTTAGTTATTTTTTCATGTTTATGCTCTTGTTCATTATTGAATCTAGATATTACATGCTAGGATTAATGGTGAATGAATCTAGTTTTCTTATCTCTTGCATATCATCTTAAGTGTAGTGTTTGCATATTCATCATCATCATTTGGTGAAGGCTTGAGACAAGTTCCTCATACTTGTTCTTAAGCTCTTCTCCACATCAATTAGTTTGCATTATAGGTCTCAATCCATAGTATGCAAGCAATGAAAGTGGGATTTTGATATTGTGTTGGGAGAGCACACCCACATAACATCTCTAAGAACAAATCAACAAGGCATTGGGTGCCCTTGTTCAGCTTATCGGAGGTTATGATGGAAATCTTGTTTTAGAGTATGTTCTTAGATATGTTAATGTAGCTTATTGATGTATATCTCTAACATTTGCATGTCTGAGTGTGCTCCTAATAGGTAGGTTTCCAGCATATACATTTTGGCACGCCTAGTGGGACCCATGTCCCTTAAATTCTAACATTTTTTGCAGATTTTCTACGGTTCGGGAGATTTTCACGCAGACCCGTCTCCGCTCTGGAGTCACCGTTTTCATAGATTATCATCTGTGCTTCCCGGCCGTATGCGATACTCGGTCATCTGCGCCTATAAATCACCATCTCCGCTTGTTCAGAAACAGACTCACAATACTGTGGTTTAAACTATTTTTTATCAAGTTTTTAGTATTTTAACTCTCTGGTTTTTGATAGTAAGACAATTTTTATGAGTTAAATGCTGTCTAATTTGATAAAAATCCTATTTTTATGTCTGATTAAGTCTTTTTTTAGCAAAATCTGACTGTGTTTTTATTCGATCGTCTGTGTAGGTGAATAGCTGTATCCGCAGATCACTGTCTGTGTAGATCTCTGTCTACATGGATCGCCGACTGTATGTTTTTCCTGTGGGTTACTATATTTTGTGACATTTCACATTTCAGAACAGAAAACTACTAACGATTTTCATGCAGGTTCCCTGATAGCTTTTAACAGATTCTTAAAATGAACTTGTATGGTTAAACATTTGTCTTGGAATGTATATTATTTAAAATTTACCTCACTCAATCTTGAATGTTAAGGGAATGAACTTCAATCAATCTTGAATGACTTAAGGCAAACAAACACATTTTTCCAAGCTTTCTTTTTGCCGTGTGGGAAACAAATCAAACTTGAATGATTAACCATACTATTGTGTCTTTTGATTAGGTAGAAAACACTTAGTTACTTTTAAATAGGTTCAATTTGGAATGAATTCTTATTGGTGTGTTTGAAGAAGTGTTTTTCAACCCTTCTTTCGAGTTGATTTGTCATTAGATTATATCCCTTAAGATATAAGTGACGCTATGATTAAACTATAGTCGTATCCTCTCCCCTCACCTTCATGGATCTTGGGTGAAGAGAAAGCTTAGCTTAATCAAGCTTCTAGAGAAGCCTATCTAGAGGGTGCACTTCCCCTTTAGAGGATGACCTCAAACCGGTAATCCCTTCGGCCGGTATAGAAATAAAGTGTGACCCAAAGGTCCTCTTTATCCCTTCAAGCTTAGGTAGGTTGTGTTCAATGGTAGTCCATACTAAGTGAATATCCTTGGCATATTGGCATGGTTGAACTAGAGACTTAAGTGTCTCACGCCGTACAAACCAAATGCAGGGACATCACGAAACCTTGCTAGCAACTGTAACTTAGTAGCCTACCTGATTCACCTCCAAATGGTGACTTATTATAGTGCAAGGGGAGGGAAGATTCTCCCCCCAAGATTCCCATCATATGTGTCCCAGGGTATTATGTTGCGAAAGAGATCTTCGTAGCACGACAACAATACCTGGAAAAAGGAAAAAACACGGGCACCCTTCAGAGGGTGACACTGTTGTGTGAGCTGAAGGACTACCAAGCAATTGGCCTATAATATTTCATGTGAAGCCAATTTCCTAAGGTAGCTACTATTTGAACTATCTTCATTGTGATATACCAAGTAAAAACATAAGTGGCTTGAAAGAGTCACTTGAACATACACAAATGAGATCTTAGAATTTGAATCAAGGTTTCCCAATGTCACATTTGCTTGTATCCCTCAAGGTTTCTTTGTCCCTTGTTGGATTGTTTTGAGATGTGTGTCTATTATTTTTCTGGTTTGAATGTGCTAAAATTAGTTCTTTCCATCGAACAAATTTGCCCAAAATTAGGCTGAAGATCAAAAATTTGCCCAGAATTTCAACACACTGTCTTAGAAATAGTCGGCCATCTCCGCTTTGGATCTACCTTCTATGCAGATTACCATCTGCGTAGATCACCATCTGCGCAAATCACCATCTGTGCAGATCACTCGTTGCATCTGAGATCGCCATCTCCGCTTGAAAACAGTGAGCTTCCAAATCTACTGAAACATTCAAAATTTGACCTTTTGTAGGACCCTAGAATCATTTTCCCTAAATCAATCAATCATTCAGCCAAAATCAGATTTTTCATATGACATGACCAGTTTCAAGAAACATAAGAAGGTTAAGCTTCCAAAACCTCAAGTCTATAGAGAGAAAAAGGAAACCACTCGCAAGTCTAAGGAATATCAACATATTACTACATCTATCAAACAAGAGATTGAGCATCACGAGAAAATTGATAAAATCCTTTACAACAACAAAGTCTGCAACTTCATGGCTAAATATTCTATCAACAGTGATTTTGTCGCCATTAAATAATATGACTAAGATCAATTCTTCCATTCTTCCATCAGTATTAGATCAAATCATCAAAATCAAATCAGTCCTTTCAAGTTGAAATACCTTAATCAAAGTATTACAAACCTTCATCCTCAAACAAACACAACATTGCTTGTAGACCATTAGTTTGTCTCAAGTAATTTAAATCCCTTAGTGATGTCCCATTTTATTTGAGATCACAAGTCCATCTTCAAGTAGAACAGGTGTTACTTTAAATCCTTTTGTGTTTGTATCATCATAAGGTTTTGTCATGCTTAGGTTTTGTTCCAAAAACCTTTAAATCAATCAATCTTTAATCAAACACCAATCAATCCAATCTAATCAAATATAATCAAACCCAGAATCAAGATCTTTTCTCCATTTCTTACACTTTCTTGTCTTCCATTCTTCTAAATCCACCATTGTATGGTAGTCACTCGATCCCAAGCCAGAAACATGAGGCGAGCAACATTCAACACTATTACTCGTGAGGACAATCCTTTGCCACTCAATATTTTCAAGGAACTGGGGTACAAGCTGAGGAAATTCCCAAAGAAACTGAACTTGTGGACCAAGAAGAAAGACCCACCCAAGTGATGGACTTCCTTAGTGACCCATACAACTTAGAAATGGTCGAGAAGGCCATTATGCACAACAGTGCTGAAATATTCTTGAATCTTGTTTATAATGGTGTCACAGTGCCTGCTGACTTTGATGAAACAGTCCTTACTCAAAATGTCGCCAAAGCCACCACTGCCACTACTGCAGCCATGGATTCCACTTCCAATGATAAATCATCATGTGACACCGGTAAAGGACCTGTTAGCAAAACCTTCCACATCAGTACCTATATCAGCACCTGTGTCAACAACCGCATCAGTACCTCAATTAACACCAGAACAAATTCAACAAATCCTAAGCACTATGCCAAATAATACTACACATAATAGCACTCAAATGACGACAATGACTCAAGGAGCAAGTGTTAATGTCAACAACATATGGCAGATTTCTGTGCCCTTGCCTACATCTTTGTTTCAAACAATGGGAATGAAAATATCTGCAACCAATACATCTCGATCCTATCAATATATACCACCGCCTACTATTGGTATGACCTCCATAGGGTTTTCAATTGCACAATTTGGAGGAGGCAGAGGTTATGTACCACTGTTTGTTCTCCAGAATACTCTAGATTTCACCCAACAATTCGATGAGCTCAAAAGCATTGTACAAGGCTTACAAAATGGGGGCAAGAAAGAGTTTTCTTTTGAAGAGATTTGTCCCTATCCATTTGACAAGTCCATCACAATGTAACCATTCCCACCAAACTTTGAGATTCCCAAATTTGGGAAATACAAAGGTGAAACATGTCCTCTACAACATCTCAAAGAGTTTTACATTGCATGTCAAGAAGTTTCCTATAATGAGAATTACTTAAAAAGACTCTTCACTAGGAGTCTTGGAGGCGTAGCTTTAGAATGGTTCATGGCCCTTCCTTATAGGTCAATCTCTACTTTCTCTAATCTTGCAGAGAAGTTTGTTGGACAATACTCATATAACATTGAGCATCAAGCAACGCTCAATGATTTGTGCAATACTAAACAAAAGAATGGAGAAACCTTCGCTAGTTTCTTACAACGATGGAGACACATTGCAAATTTCATGCCATGGAAAATACCTAATAGTAACTTAATTGACATCTTCACAAAGAATTTAATCTCTGAGATGTCTTTCCAAATGAAAATGGCTTCACCTTACACCTTTGAATCCCTTGTCAAGAAGGGAAAAGACATTGAAGATGGAATTTTGCAAAGAGGTAGCATCAAACATTATACTCCCTCCAACAATGATAAACTAAAATTTTAGAGTAAAAACAAAGGAGTTGTCAATGATGCAGTGACTGATGCCAAGCATGTTCAAAATGTTCAAGCATCCAACAATAAAGATCAAAACAATCACAATAACAATCAGAATCGCAACAACAATCAAAATCAGAATCAGAATCAAAATAATCAGAACAATTAGAATTAGAACAACAATCAAAATCACAATCAGAACAATAATCAACAACCCCACAATTAATCATTCTTGTTTCCTCACAACAATTACAACAACAACAACAATAATAATGACAACCGACAATGACAACAATTCACAGCTTTGACAGAACCTATAGATGTGATATTTAAACAACTTGCAGATCAAGGAATGATAGTCTATCCAAATACTCGACCTTTTGATGAGAATCAACCTAAACTTGTTTGGTATAGAGATAATGAGTATTGTGATTATCATCGTAGCAAGGGACATGGTACCAAGAAATGCATGAAGCTTAGACACTTTGTGCAAGATCTCATTGAGGATGGGAAAATTGAAGTTGAAGGTCAGAATGCATCCTCATCTAATGTGAAACTCAAAGTCTACAATCAACCCTTCCCACCTCACAATAAAAACAATGCATCAAATACAATCCTGTATGACTATTCTACTAATACTATCACAGGCCATGATCGAACATGTGGGAGTTTAAGTGAAAATTATATCTTTTAGTTTGACTCTTTTGTGGCTGCATTGAAGAAACTGACACACATGTTAATACCATAATCCTCAAAGCTGCTGATTGTAATGCTACTACACGTAGACCCAGAGTCACTATCAAGGCTATTGATAAACCTTCTACATCTACAAATCCACTAGTTGCATCGCCTACTTCTACTTGGCCTGCCTCATGCTATGACCTATTGGCCTAGTTAGGGAAGACTCCTATATAGATATCCATTTTAGAGATCCTGACAACCTCGCCAATTCATAGAGAAATCCTTGATAAAGTTCTAAATGAATCCTGTGTCCCTGAGAAAATCAACCTTGCGCAATTCCAAGCTATGATAGGGAACTTAGCCACACAAGAACATCTTGTCTTCACTGATAAGGACTTTCATGGTCCTGACCTACATCATAATAAGTCCCTCCATATAGAAGGCAAAATCCAATCTACAAGAATAAAATGAATCCTTATAGATGGTGGATCTGGCTTGAATTTGTGCACATTGAAAATGATTCATAATATTGGTCTTTCTGAGGACCTCATAGATGCAGACAAATGAATCACAATAAAGGCCTATGATGATCGTGAGTGAGAAAGAAAGGGTCTGATCACACTACCCTTACAAGTGGGCCCGACCTTGATTGAAACTGTTTGCCATGTACTGGATCTAGATCGACCTTATAATATCTTGCTAGGATGACCATGGATACACACTATCAAAGGTGTACCCTCTACTTATCATCAATGTCTAAAGTTCCCACATCACGGTAGAGAAATCACAATCCCTAGAGATCCTGAGCCCTTTCAATACTGCAAGAGACTGGAAGGAAAACAATCTAACTATTGTCCATTGAATGACTTTGACCGATATTCTAATCAACAAACCCCTATTTCAAACACTCCACTGGTTCCAAAAAAGACATCAGAAACACCAGCTGAGCAATCCAAAGGAAAGGAAAAAGTTACTGAAGACAAGGTCATTGAAGACAAACCCTCCTCATCTGAAGCAAAGGCCATGTTTACAGATCAAGGCATGGGAGACTATAAATTTGAAAGTGCTCTATGTATTAGGCAACTCCCTTTGTCTCCAAAGTCTTATGGAAGACCATCACCATTACCCCCCTCTAAATAAAAAGTGCTTATGTGCTGAAAATCAACTATTTTTGAACATTGGGGGTCCCTATCAGATGAACACATGGAATACAATGTCCTTGATTGGCTCTATAATGATGAATAAGAACAACCTGTAATTTTCCCCAAAGGAAAGTATCCTAAGGTTACTCCCATTGTCGAAAGCATGGGATATCATGGTACTAGCCTTAGAGCTAATGAAATAGGTAAGAAGAAGATCATAACAGCCAATGGCTATCCTAAATGACACATATTGGGTTTCGTAGAGGCCAAGACTAACTTCACTAAGGATTATTGTCTAGCTACCTCAGATTCAGACACTGAGGAAGAGTTCTTCAAAATTCCTTTCCACTATGTTGAAGATGACCTAAAAAAAAATCACCATGTATTTACTATCACCCAAGCTGACCTTTCATCCCCTCATCTACCCCTCACCAACCCTAAATTAATTGAATGGGATCAACAAGGCTCACCACCAGGTTTAGATGTTTGTGATTCAGATGAGGCAGTTTTAGCCCTCTTTAGACTTAAGATTCTCTGAGAATATGAACATCAGATTCACTACAGTGAAAAATCCTACTTCGGTATCCAAGTCAACTCTCTCAGTCGCAAAAATGAAAAAGAAAAAAAAAAAAAAAAAAAATGAAAATACATCCTCTGGTGAAAACCTCTCGCAGGCACCTTTGGATGAAGAAAAAGATAAAATAAAGGATGCTCCCTCTAGTGAAAACCTTTCTGAGGCACTAGAGGAGGGAGATGTTGAATTCCTATTTATATCTTTAGAACCAAAAGTGTCCTCTATGATCATTGAAGATACTATTCCAATCAACCTAGGCACAGAAGCAGATCCACACATCACCTACATTGCAGTTTCTCTCAGTGATCAGGAAAAGAAAGACATGAAAACATTCTTGCATAAACAAAAAATAAAATTTTCCTGGACTTACAAGGACATGCCTAGGCTAGACACAGATCTTTTCATGCATCATCTTGTTGTAGACCCAAGTGTAAAACTTGTTAAGAAGAAACTTTACAAGATGCATCCGCAAGTCACATTAGTAGTCAAAGTAGAACTTCATAAAATGTTGGATGCTGAAGTAATCATACCAATCGATTATCTTGAATGGTTTTCTAATATTGTACTAGTAGGTAAGCCTACTGGGGGCATTCGCATCTGCATTGATTTTAGAGATCTAAACCTTGCATGTCCCAAGGATGATTTTCCACTCCCAAATATTGACATTATAGTGGATTTGACGACAGGAAATAAAATGTTGTCGCTTATGGATGGCTTCTCTGGTTACAATCAGATCAGGATAGCACCAGAAGACCAGCACAAAACCGCATTCACAATGCCTTGGGGCACCTTATGTTATCAGGTGATGCCTTTTGGCCTTAAAAATGCCGGAGCCACTTATCAACGAGCAATGACTACCATCTTTCATGACCATTTACATGTCATCATGGAAGATTTTGTGGATGATCTTTTAGGAAAATTCAAAACAAGGGAATCACATATTCCTATTCTTACTACCATTTTTGAGCGATTGGAGAAATATAAGCTTAGGTTGAATCCTAAGAAGTGTGTTTTTGGAGTACAATCTGGTAAGCTGCTGGGATACATTGTGTCACGATGTGGAATAGAAGTTGATCCAAAGAAAGTGAAAGTGATCCTAGAGATGCTACCACCCAAAACATTAAATCAATTATGCAGTTTACAAGGAAAACTACAATCAATCAAAAGATTCATGTCACAACTAGAATATAAGGTGCATTCGTTCTCTCATCTCCTATGCAATAATATCAAGTTTCAGTGGGATTTCTTATGTCAAAATACATTTAAGAACCTGAAAGGCTATCTAGCTAATCCACCTGTGTTGGTACCACCTATTGTTGGTCGTCCTCTAATTTTGTACATATCTGCTAAAGAGGTCATGTTGGGAGCCCTCCTACCATGACAATTAGATGATACTGGCAAAGAGAGAGCAATTTACTATCTTAGAAGGACTCTTATTGGCTATGAGTTGAATTATTCCCTAATTGAGAAGGCATGTTTGGTTGTTGTCTTATATACACAGAAAATATGACATTATATGCTTAATCATAAGATTCATCTTGTTGCCAAAATTGATCCCCTCAAATATCTCTTGGCATGTGCTGCTCTTACTGGTCGTACAACAAAATGGGTCATGATCCTTAGTGAGTTCAACATTGTTTATGTGGATCGAAAAGCTATCAAAGGATAAGTAATTGCAGATCAATTAGCTGAAGCACCTATTGATGATCAACATCCTTTGATCACAAATTTTCCAGATGAATCAGTCCTTAATCTTTCCCTGAGTACACTATGGAAGGTTTATTTTGATGGATCCTTCACTCAGAAAGGATCGGGGGCAGGAATCTTGTTTGTTACACCAAAAGGGGATCTCATCCCTAAATCTTATAAATTACAATTTCCTTGTACCAACAACATTGTAGAATATGAATCCCTTGTACTTGGACTCTGGCAGGCCATACAATGGAAGATCCTCAATTTATTGGTGCTTGGTGATTCACAATTGATTATCAAACAAGTTATGGATGAATATCAAACAAAGGATGACAAGTTGCTTCCCTACTGCCGTACAGTTGAAGAAATCAAAGAAAATTTCACTGAGCTAATCTTCCAATAGATACCTCACATGAACAACAAATCAGCAGATGCCATGGCAATAATTGGGTTCTTGTGTTAGGAATAAGGTGTCTCAACCTTGGATAATTCCTATTCTTATTATTTGTTTTGTAAAATGTATTTCTTGCAAATAATGTTGATGTGTCGGCATCTTGAATTGTGTGTAAGGAGATCATGGCTAAAACGGTTATGACGAATTCCTATGACACGTAAGAGCTATGTTAGGAAGATTCAATGACAGGTGAAGACATGTGGCAAATGATAAATGTGAGTACTGTACACTCTTCCTATTTTCTCGGAGAATGGTAAAAACCCTAATACGGTTATCGTTAGGAGTAGCCCTAAAAAAGTGAAGCGCATGATATAAGCGTTTTTTAGGGTTGCAAAGATAAGCGATGCGAGTGTATTGTTGGAACGGTTTATGCTGCCGTGATTTGTCTTCAAGGGTTT
>MU228559.1:1001124-1034004 GCA_018584345.1 Thuja plicata | reverse complement strand
GTTGCAATATCTTTGTTAAAGTAGTTAATGAATCTGTAATTGTAAGGATTGAAAAGAATTTGCACAATACTTTCCTATAGAGATTAGCGTAGGAAGCTGTTTCCGCACCTAAGTTTCCTTACATCTTGATCACTATGCCAGAACATAGTGCACGATGTGAGTTTCTTGTTGAGAATCTTACAGTCCCTGCCTATGACAAATTGAATTCTGAAATGGTGTGTGAAATTGCTGATCCCAATTCCCCATGGTACGGAGAAGTATATTCCTACCTTCATGATGGACATACCCCACTTAATTTAACCCCCAACCAATGTAAAACCTTCATTCGCTACACTTCCCGATACACAATCCTTGCTGATACCCTTTTCCGAAAGCATTTTGATGGAACTCTTTTAAGGTGTCCAAATTCTGATGAAGCACAAATGTCCTTGGAGGAGGTACATGGAGGAGGTACGTCAAGGAATCTATGGGGCTCACTCTAGTGGCCTTACTTTGGCCAATAAATTGTTATGCATTGGATATTACTAGCCTACTATGTAGCAAGATGGCCACAACTATGTGAAGAAGTGTCTGGCTTGTCAGCAGCACAACAATTTGATACACGCTCCCTCCCAATCCCCCCATCCCACCATCACCCCTTGGCCGTTTTCACGCTGGGGTCTTAACCTCATTGGCCAGATTTTCCCTAATTATTCCAATGGCCATAAATACATCCTTGCTACTATAGAGTAGTTTACCAAGTGGGTCAAAGTTGTTCCTCTCACCTACACTACTGGAAAATAGATTTCAAAGTTTATTTTGAACTATCTTATTTGTCGCTATAGCATTCCTCAGAACATTGTTACTGATAATGGAGGACCTTTCAAGAACAAGGATGTCACAGAGCTATGTAGGAAACTCAGCATTACCCACCATACCTCTTCCAAGTACTTTCTGCAAATAAACGGTCAAGCTGAGGCTACGAATAAAACCATCCTCAGGATCCTCAAGAAAATGGTCGATGAAGTTGGCCACGATTGGCACCTTCACCTCAACCCTGTCCTTTGGGCTTACCGCACCTCCATTCGAACCCCCACGGGAGCCACTCCCTTCACCCTTGTTTATGGTACTGAGGCTATTCTACCCATCAAAATTGAGCTCCCTTCCCTCAAAATTTCTCTCAAGAATCTGTTGTCCGAAGAAGAATATAGAGTTGCCCGCTTGCAAGAGCTAGAACTCCTTGATGAGAGATGCCTCAATGCCCTAGACCACCTCCGCATGTATCAAAATCACCTTCACCTTCAGTTAAACAAAAGGATCAAGCCTCGTCAGTTTGAGGTTGGTGATCTTGTCCTACAACACAATATGAAGAACCTCCAGAACCGTGAAAAGAAAGGAAAGTTTGAGCCTAATTGGTTGGGGCCCTTCATTTTCATAGCAAAGTATGGTTCCGATGCTTATCAAATTGCATCACCAGAGGGAGATCCTATCCTTGATCCTATAAATATTGTACATCTCAAGAACTTCTATGCTTGATTCGTCAGTAGTCCATTGTACAGTATAAATTTTCAAAAATCCAAAAAAATCAGAAAAGCAGAAAATCCAAAAACATTCAAAAAGCAAGCAAAAGCAAAAAAAAAAAGAGCATAAAAAATACAAAAGCTTGAAAAGAACATCAAAAAAGAAAAAGAAAGAAAAATAAATCTGTCTATCTGTGAAAACCACTTCGGTGGCGTAATGGATAAGTACCATGGTGAAAACCTGTTTCAGGCGCCATGAGTAGTCAGATCCACCATCTGTTTCCACATTTTTTCCAAGCAGCCTACATCACCTTCCATAATAAAATTCACTACCTGTATCTGTGCAGGTACTTCCTTGACCATTTTCCACCTCCGTAATAAAAACTCCCGCATGACTGATCTTACCATATCAAGACTAAGCTTTTTTCTAGACATAGTGATCACAAACATTTCCAACAAATCAGTAGATAGATTGACTTTCCTAATGATCTTTCTATTCACAAGCAATTGCCAGGGAATTCCCATTTTTATCAATCAATCTTTGGCCCATCAGGATGCATCCTTTCGGTGTTGGCTGTTCTATCAATCCTCACATCAAATTTGTTCATGGAAAGAACTTCTGGACTGAATGACCACTTGGTTAGGATGCCTTCTTTTTGTTGATTTTATCTTGTGTTTTCCTATGTCCTTATCGTGACAGCCTCGATCTTTTATATCTTGGTTCATTATGGTGAGTATCTAGTGAAATACATGTCATTGTGGTATGATCTTCTTGTCAGAGTTTGTTAGTGCATTTATGTTTTGATATTTAGTTATGACTATGTATGGCTGACTGGGGGTAGGATTCATGCATCTCAAATCCCTCAAAATATCTAGATGTACTGCATCTCCTCATGAGTAACATTTCATAGATCTCATCATACCTGATATCTGACATTCTTGTTCCTAACAACCCATTTGTCTGAGAGTCTAGTCCACGCAAATGAACCATGTCACTTGTGTTTTCTAGCACATGGTGCATAACTCCTTTTGCAATACCAAACTAGGGTGTGCTCTCCAACATTAACATAGTATCAATCCCATTATCATCATGTAGTTAGTATTTGCATTTTAGTTAGGTCATATTGCACTTTGATTTTTCTCTTGGAAAAGGTTTCTATTTATTCCCCCTATCCATTCACCTAAGTGATTTTATTATACCTATTTGATACACACAAATACAATGTCCTCATGTGTCTCATATTACATTCATTCATTAGGTTACTTTTATTAATTCATTAATCATTAATCATTACAGTTATATTATTACTTCATTCATTAATCATTACTCATTAAGTTTGCATTTCACTGCATTGTTACTTCATTCATTAATCATTACTCATTAAGGTTGCATTTAGTTGTATTGTTACTTTATTCATTATTGCATTTAGTTCCATTCCATATTTTAGTTACATTGCTACTTCATTCATTAAATCATTATTCATTATAGTTGCATCTAGTTACATTTTATTCATTTAGTTGCATTGTTAAGTCCTTAACATTGTTTTAGGATCCATTCATTTTAGATTCATTACACATTTCACCCATCATAAATGCATTTACATCACATTACATCAACACATGTCAAAATATATCCATCTATAAGCATTAAAACATCACATCTAACATCTATATATCTGCATCTCAACCCTACATCACAAATATGTCAGCATAATCATATACATTCATCTCATCCTGCATGTCAGTCATAAAACATGTGTAATATAAATGCATCCATACATCTTGCATAAACATCATAAAGCATCATAAATAGAGTCTAAAAAGTCTCAATAGTCCACAAGGTCCATGTATATATCTCAAAATGTCAATGTCATACATAATGTGTCACATAAATCAAACAAAAATGTGTATCAAAACTGGTCTGAGACAAATCATGGCGGTGGCCGCAATGGTCCTGCACCACTGCCTGGGCGTGGTGGTAACCCCACCGATCCCTATGAGCCTCATCCTGTGCTCTTTGTCTGTGCTCTCTCTCAGTAAGTAGGCTGTCGTACCTCCTCTGGCACTGCACCATAGTAGAGACCCATATAATATGCGGCCTCTCGTCCCCTCCAACCAGCCTCTCTCTGTGCTACCATAGCATCTGCCATCATCTGTCCCACACCTGCAGCCGTATCTACCAGACGAGCTATGTCTCGATCTACTCTATAATCCTCTGCACGCCTTCGTGCTAGGTCTCGCTCTGAGGTAAAAGATGCTATCTATGTTGACATCACTGCCAGCTCCTCTGAAGGATCCCCATGCTCCTCAATAATGGCAAACTCGCCACTGTCAACCCAAGCCTGTAATATATCTAGTGCTCTCTACGCACTATCCCCTCGAGTGGTCTCCACTTCCAGCTCCCCATGTATCCTAGCCAGCTCTGTCTATAATCTTCTCACTATGGCCTAAGTAGTCGCTAATACCCCCTACAGCCTCTAGATCTATGCTTGCGCGCTCACCTTGGTCACCTGAGATGTCGTTAACAAGCCCTGTACCCTGCCCAGCTCAGTCCGAAGACTATCCCTCTTAGATACTATGGTATCATACACCTCCTAGGCTATGTGCCCGACTGGTGGTCCCTATACCTATACCTGTGGCCCCTGTCCCTGTGGTCCTTGTGGCTGATCAGGTGGCCCCTGTGGCTCCTGATCCTTTCCCAGATCCTGTACACTTGGAACTATGGGAGGCTACCTCCCTGCTAGTAGTCCCACCTATCCTCTCTATCTCTGTGATGCCACCCTGAGCCAGACTCTCCTCTCCCTAGCCCCTCCTCCATCCTCATCATCATCATCTCTGTCCTGGCCCTCTCCATACCCTCCTTCTCTAGGTTGCTCATCTACCTGTATGATCCCTGGTACAGTCAATCTGATAGGTCTATGAATGGCCCACCACTGAGCATATGCTGGGACTATGACTGCATCCTGCAAAGACTCCCATGCACTAATCCATGGGACCTCTATCATCCCCATAAATGATGCTCATGCTATTTGGGGATTACCCCCATTCCCCAGATACTCCCCACCTCTCGGGTCACCAGTAGATGTGGGAACCCATCTGGAACTACCTCCTAAACCTTTCACATCTATCCCTGTACCCTAGATGACATATATCTAGAGATCATGTTTGTTATCCTCCCAATCAACCAGCAGTCGGTCTGAACAAATCTCATATAATATGAGTCATAGAACTTATCCTCTGCATATTTGTCCTACTGTGGGATCTCATGACCCTAGGCCTCACACCCCGTATAGGGTGCCCACTATATATCCCACTCATCCAGTCTTTGTCGCCAGTAATCGACTGAATCTTTGGCCTCATAGCTAATCGGTGACCTGTATCTGCATACGAATGACTTGTAAGCCACTCTGGTCTCTCGGTGCCTAATCAGTCGTATGACCACAATATGCTCCCATGCCCATACCAGTAGAAGTGTGCATCTAGGACCTAGTGCCCTACCCTTATGGTAGGCGCACATGTATAGATTATAATAAAGCTAGCCAAGAATAGTGTATCCCTAGCAGTACTGGTCTCCGTCCTCCACCATGTTGCTAAGAACCCACAACCAACCCATAGGAAATCCCTTTCCTGCATGATCAGGAATCAACCATCCCCTAATCAAATCTACCAAGTATAAGGCTACTTGACGCAACCATGGCTACATCGTCATCGCCCCCATCCAGGAAATCTACTACCGTGTGGTAGGCAGATCTCCATACCTCTGCCCGAACACCATCTCCATGTATGGATCCGAACCCTCAAAGTAGTACTTGGGTATTAGCCCTTGAATAGGCACTCTGTAAATCATCTACATGTCGTGGAGGGTGATAGTAGCTTCCCCCATCGGGAAGTGAAATCTCGAAGTGGTAATGTGTCACCTCTTGATCAGAGTAGACATAAGCACATTATGCACCTGTAGATGTGGCTAATGTCATACATGCTCTGACCCGCATAGTGTGACAATCCCCACTCCACTGTTGTCAGTTGCTGCTCTAGCTCCATAGTCACTGGGTAGCACTCCCTCACTCGGAAGGTGACGGTATCCTCCTACATCTAGCAAGCTCATGTAAGACATCAGATAGCATTTTGAGGCATCAAAAAATGCCCCAGGCCCGTCCGAGGCATCAAAAAATTCTCCTGGATCCTTGTCTTTCCTCTTCTTCCCCCCTTTTTCTTCCATTTTTGGGTCAATCTGTGCAGACGGCAGTTGACCCTTGTAGACGATGGACTTTTGTAGTCGCCAGTCTGTGGAGCTGCTAGATCTTCGCAAACGCCAGTCTTTGGAGATGATGGTTTATGTCCCTGCCTCTTTTCCATGCAAACAATAGAGTTTTAACTCCACTATCTCTGCTACACATTCTTCTCTCCCCCTGCCCTCATAGATGAAGATCGAGCAATCTCCATCTGTGCAGACACCGATCCCTGATCGGTCATCTGCGAGGACGGTGATCTATTAATTGTCGTCTACGTAGACAGTGGTTAGACAACCACCGTCTGTGCTGTGCGCCAGCTTTTGGATGCATTTATTACACCTAAAATACCTAAAAAAACATTAAATACATAATGGACTAAGAGGTGGTCGACTACTCACCAGTGGTCGTGCATCTGCTGGTCGCTAGTATACCTGAATGCACTCTCCAAGCTGTGCTCGCTCTCACTTTGCTGTCATTTCTCTCCTCTTCTTCTCTCTTTTTTCTCTTTGTGAGTGAAAATGAGTTGTCTATGGGCCTCAGTGGACTATTTATAGCCCCTTGGGATCCGTTTCTTCTATCCTTTTCCCCGTTTCCCATTTTGGTCCTCATTTTTTCTCTATTTTCTTTGGACATGCCATGCAATTGGTCTTCTTTCCCCGTTTTCTAGCCTTTTTCGAAAAAAATTTATTAAAAATTTGTATTTTTCCTATTATTTTCTCGAGGGGGCACACTCCTCCCGCTCTCGCTGCCATAGGTTTTCCTGAACTCTCTAAGGCATCTTATTTTCTTTTCTTTGACGTGATGCCACTTTCGATGCCACATTAAAGAGGGGCAAAATGTAGTCGTCTAAAATCATCCTTATATTAATTTAATTAATATTCCCTTAACATTATAATTAATTATATTTGTTATGTTCTTCTATTTTATTTAATTAAATGTAATTCACTTTCCACATTATTTAAATTTAATTTAAATACTATCCCCTTTGATGTATTGAATCTTATTTAATACATTATCCCTCATTAATCCCCTTTAAATAAAATTTTAATTTATTTATTCCTCCATGACTTAAATTCTACTAAACTAAATTAATCTAAATTTTAAATTTAGATTAAGCTAATTTGAACCTAGATCCTACCCTACCTCACATCACTCTCACCAAATAAACCTATTCACTAATTAACTAAGGTTAACTAGACTAATTTATTGATTCCTACACCAATTAGTCCTAATAATTTGCTCACACATGTGTGAGCAAATTTCCAAAAATCACCTTTTCCAAATAATCCTTATTTGGTGCCAACAAGGTTTCTTACACCTATGATGACACCTTCTTACACTTTCTAAAAGTGTCTCATTGGTCCAAAACTCTTACACCCTCTTACACCTCTTACAAGATCCTTCACATGTGTACTTTAAGTACACTTTGACCCATCGCATCCAAAGTTGCTCACACATGTGTGAGAAAAGTTGGCCTCTTGCATGGCTTGTGTGTCCCTCATGTGGCACCTATGTGGATGCCACATGAGATCCAACTCATCCAAGCCCTCTTTCTCCTCCAAAAAATCTATAAATAGAGGCCATTGTCAAGAGAAAATCATCTCCCTTTTATGCATTGTTATCATGTTAAAATATCTTTAGAATTCTTAGTTCATTTTTTATGTTCACGCTCTTGTTCATTATTGAATCTAGATATTACATGCTAGGATTTATGGTGAATGAATCTAGTTTTCTTATCTCTTGCATATCATCTTAAGTGTAGTGTTTGCATATTCATCATCATCATTTGGTGAAGGCTTGAGACAAGTTCCTCATACTTGTTCTTAAGCTCTTTTTCACATCCATTAGTTTACATTGTAGGTTTCAATCCATAGAATGCAAGCAATCAATGTGGGATTTTGATATTGTGTTGGGAGAGCACACCCACATAACATCTCTAAGAGAAAATCAACAAGGCATTGGATGCCCTTGTTCAGCTCATCAGAGGTTATGATGGAAATCTTGTTTTAGATTATGTTCTTAGATATGTTAATGTAGTTTATTGATGTATATCTCTAACGTTTGCATGTCTGAGCGTGCTCCCAACAGGTAGGTTTCTATCATATACACCTATTACATTCATGAGCTCACAACTGAAGGATGTAGATTTGAGATACCCAAACGTTGAAAAAAAGCCTCTACTTTGGTGAAGGTGATAAAAAAATTCGGACATTATATTCTAAGGAGAAAGGTGAATGCAATAGTTCATGATGTCCCATTAAAAACCTTGTTGATGCAGAATGAGTTAGGAGAGAGAAGAGGAAAATGGATCGCTATAATTCAAGAGTGCGACATGGAGATACAACCAATGAAACTGGTCCATGGACAAGCTCTAACATAGGCAATTGCTACAAATGAACCTAAATTAGTACAAAAAGTGTACATACTAGAGGAAGTGTCTCAAGATGAATGGTACGATGACATTTTCTACTATTTTATGAATCATAAATCTCTGTCGCACTTGAATCATGTCCAAAAGAGAACTTTAAGAATGAAAAGTCAACATTTTATGCTTCAGGGAGTTGTTTATGCAGAAATAGTCATGATGAAATTTATTTAAGATGTGTTGGAGAGGAAGAAGAGAAATAAATCATTGAAAATTTTCATAGAAAATTTGGAACTAGTCATAGAGGCAGTCTGGCTATAGCCCATCAAATTCCAAGGGTGGGATATTATTGGCCTACACTATTCAAGGATGCATACGAGCACGTGAGGACCTATCATACATGCAAAGTAGTTGTTGCACGCGAAATTTTTTTTTCCCTGCCATTGCAGCCTTTTATTGAAGTAAAGCCTTTTTCTAAGTGGCGGTTAGACTTTATTGGTCCAATTAATCTGTCATCTTCAAGAGAACACAAGTATATCCTAACTACTATAGATTATTGCATGTGGTGGTCGGAGGAAAATTCACTCAAACAATGCATGATAGGCATGGTCATCAAGTTCCTTGAGGAGAATATCATTACTAGATTTGGATCTCCACACGCCTTGGTGTGCGATAATGGCTTGGGATTTACATCTTTGAAGTTTTCAAACTAGGCATTTGAATATGGGATAACATTTAAGTTTTCATCGAATTATTATCCACAAGGAAATGGATTAGCAGAATCGGCAAACAAGAACCTTTTGAGTGCAATCAAGAAGTTACTAGACAAGAACCTGAAAGAATGGCATACACAGCTGAGAATTTCCCTTTGGGTGGACAAAATTAGAATCAAGGGCTCCATTGATATGTCTCCCTATCATTTGGTTTACAGACACGATCTAGTTTTTCTGATTCAGTTGAGAATTATGACACTGTAGTTTATGCAAGAATAAATGGAAGGAGAAGACAGAGTGTAGATGTGTCTAACTCAGCTACTCCACTTAGAAGAGATGAGGGATCAAACACTTAAAAAGTTCACAAAACATCAAGGAGTAGTCAAAAGATAGTTTGACAGAATGGCGAGAGTTAAAGAGTTCCAGATTTTAGATTTGACTCTCTGCTAGGATAAGGCCCATGAAAGTAAGGTGATCATGAAAATTTTGACAATTAATAGATGGGCCCTTATCAGATTTTTGAAATATTGGGAGATAATGTATTTAAGTTGAAGACTATGATAGGAGAGGAAGTCTCGATGCCCGTAAATGGATAATTCCTCAAGCATTATTTCAAACCCTAGGTTTCCTTCTAGAATCCTACCCATGTACATAGTTAGTTTAGGTTTCCCTTTCATTCCTCATTTTGGTTTCCTATTTTTCTATTTTTCCCTTTGGTTTTCTTTTATAGGTTAGAAGGTATTTTGGTTTGTTTCCGCTATTATTTCTTTCCCATTGGATTCCCTTCTCTTTGTGGGATTTTGGTTTTCCCATAGTTTAGGTTGTTTTTGTGTTTTTGTTTGGTTTTGATTTTCCCCGAGTCTATTTCCTCAGGTGGTTTTGGTTTTCTTTCCCTTTCTTTTTTGGTTTTTAGTTTTAATTTTTTCCAAGTGGCTTGAAGGTTTGGGTGTTTTCATTTGCGAGAAGATGTTGTGTGTTTTCGAACTTCATCTAAAGGTTCCACCAAGTTGTGTTCATCACATTTCCTGGATAACCATTTATTAAGATCCTTAAAAGTTGAGGTTATCTATCTTATGTTTATCATTAGGTTAGAATGCTAACTTGACTCGGAAGGTTAATCATGTAATTTGTCTTGACACTTGAAATCTGATATTTCTATATCCTTTCACACCTAATCAATTTCTCTAATTTATTTAGGATTCTTTGAGAGAGGTCATGGCTTGTAAAATTTTAAAAAAATATTGCTTCGACGCCACTGTAAATCTCTAACCCATAATGAGATTCACTTCTCACAAGCCAAGTAAAAGGAAAATAAATGCAATATCAAAATAAAGAATGAGAAAAGAAAAGAAAATTAAGATAAAAGATCGAATAATTGGATTTGGGAATATGCAGACATCTCTACAGGTGTTCAAAAGAATAATTTGCCGAAAGTATAGCAACCTCCATGGGATTAAAATGATAACCTCGTCGGGGCTATGGATGCCTGACTGGAAGAGAGGCAATGTCCAGGATGCTTTTGGAGTCAAGAAGAATATATAACTTGTCATGACTAATCTCAAGGTTTTTGAGTGGTCTTGTCTAGTGGGAATTAATGCATCTGCACATACTTATGTAATTGCAGATTGAAAGTGTCTTAATCCAATACATGATTTTCCTCCCCTTTTGGGTTTGTTTTCTCTCCTCATAATGGACATAAGATTGGTTTTTTTAGTTTTTGAGTTTGGATTAAAATTTTATCCATAAAATGTTTTCAATATTTAACTAGCAGAGTCACCAAATGTTGTGACCTTTTCACACATTGCCCATTTCAAATGGGACCCCTTATATTTTCCATTTTGTTTGGATCCTTTCGGTTTCTCATCTCAATTGCTCTAGTTTTGGTCTTTTAGGTTCCCTTTTTCCATTTGAGAGGTGGTAAGTTTGGCTAAATTTCTGATCCCTCTCCTATTTTCTTTCCACATATTCCTAAAAAATCCAAAAAAAGTGTTTCATTGCAAAATCTATTGATAGCTCCATCTAGTGTGATTTGAAATAAATTTCAAGTTTGCAAATGTAAGGTACCTTGTGATTAAATAACAAATAACATCAACCATTGAGCTTATCCATAGTCAAGACCTTACCCAAAAGGAACCTTGGAGTGACCTATATGATCTTCTTGTAATCTTAGCATATACAAAAATTTTATCAAGAGAGGATAAGATACTTTGGTATTTTGTTCTAGACTATTTGGTGAGTCATAAAATAGACATCAAGAGTACCCAAAAAAAATGATTGAACTGCAAACACAAAGTTAAATTTAGAATGTTCTTAC
Organism: Thuja plicata; assembly: GCA_018584345.1. Classification (NCBI taxonomy): domain Eukaryota; kingdom Viridiplantae; phylum Streptophyta; class Pinopsida; order Cupressales; family Cupressaceae; genus Thuja; species Thuja plicata. Next base: position 1,022,881 of record MU228559.1, on the reverse strand, counting down.
AGATGAGAATGTGATATGTAGACAAAAAACCAGGGGTGCTTCATAATGTTCGATGCACGTATGGAAGTGTACATATGCCATATGAACTCTTCAAAAAAATGCCTCAGTGCAAGATGAGGAGGCATGTATAGTACATATAATTCATTTGATAAAGTGGCTAGGAGGAGGAGTTATTTTTTTGAATAGGAGGTTTTATATACTTTGATCTAATAAGTAGATATTGTCATATTGCAACCATGCATGTGAAATGTAGATGTCAGGGAAAGGATACTAATTACTTGAAAAAATGTCTCATGGATATATAGACTCATGAATTGTTGTGGTTGAATATATGCACAAAATAGGTTTGGTAGATGACTTAAGAAACCTTAATGCAATGTATAAGTTGTTTGCTAGAATGATTGAAGGGGTGTTGCATCAGAACAAAAACATTCAAGCAAGACGTGGAAGCATATAAAAGATATTCAAAGTGTTTGATGAAATGCATTTGTAGATATAAGAAGATGCCCCTGTGAGTGTATATTAGGCTTAAAATGTTATGTGGCTCAAAGAGGTGTGATTTCATGGATTTTACGGTCTCAAGGTAGGCACATAATGGATTTGGGGTAAATTTTATAGTTTTTCAAACGAATACAATTAGCATATATGAGGTCGAGTTCCATAGTTATTCTCATTGCTTGTGCCAATGTGGAAATGTTGGAGTAAGATGTGCATACAAAATGTGGAACTATCAAAAAAGAACATAAGTTTTTTGGTTGATTGTCCAAACACATATGCCAAATACAGAAGCATAAGAAGAGCACATTAACAATTTGACAAAATGCCTGAATAAGATGTCATCACATCGAATGAAATAAAGATGAATTTCAATGCAAATGCAATTAACAGATGCTTGTGGCACATATATATGTATACAAAGTGTGTAATTTTAGATCAAAAGGCATGTATATTGATAACAAAATAGCTCTATTCGATGCCATCTTATGGCTTCCAATGATCATAGGTGTTGATTAACTGATGAATATTTGATGGAGATGATGAAGATCGAGTGATACCAAGTGTCATGATTGTAGAAATGGTTAGATCAGCTGTTGTTTTGTCATTGATGTCAATGTTACCATATCTTAAGAGGATAAGTTAAATGGGTGACACATACAGATCAAACAATGATGATGTAATAGTTGTTTTCTACTATATATTTGATGTTATCAAATTGGTACATTTGATTGATCAAGTTGGGAACTACAATGAATTAAAGTTATTACTGAAAGAGTTAATTTACTGAGTTAGACTGAGTTAGTCAGTAGAATGTTATGTGGGTTGGTCACAAGTTACCAAGAATTGAGCATCAAAGATGAGTTAGACACCGAGCAGTGGATGAAGTTAGTTACCGAGTTGCAAAGCAAGTTTTACCGAGTACAAGATACTAATAATAAATGATCATAAGATCGAATTTAATGAGAAGCGATGATGAGTTGGATGAGGAAATGAATTAAATGAAGTTTGTTACAAGATCTACGAATGGGAAAATTCAATGAGAATATCTAAGGCAAAGATCAAGAGGTTAAACTCAATTGTGAAGAGTTCCAAGAAAAGTACAAGTTCCAAGGTAAAAGTGAGTTGGTTTACCGAGTTGTAAAATATGAACAAGATGATCAAATGACTGAGTGAAAATGAAGGAAATAAAATTAAGGAGATTAAGAGGCAAAAGTATGTCTATATAAAGAATGAGAAATACATAGATAAAAGAGAGGCTGAAAAATTAAACAAAGAAGAGGAAGAAGCTGAAGAACAACATTTACTGAGCAGAACAGAGAGATAGACATTGAAGAATCTACAGTTTGAGAAAGAGATCAATGGAGTATGTGATGCCACTATTCAATTGAGCATAAAGGATATGACACAAGAAAAGATAGTTGTTATATTTATAGATCAAAGTTTATTGTTTCTTATTAATATTTGTAACAGAGAAATCTCTTAACCGAGTGGATTTAACAGTCCTATTTGTAAAACCTAGACTTAGGTGACATTCCAAAAGAGTGTTTAAAGACCTCTAACAAGGCCAATCCTAATAGGGTGAAGATCTTAATATATCTAAGGTGAATCCCCTAACAGGGTCACATTTAGCAAATGTGTTTGTACTCTTTAACATGATAAGTTCTTAACTGTGCGTACTTCAGAAGGGTACATTTTTATTGTGGGTTACGATTCCCACATAGGTTTTTCCCAAATTGGGTTTCCTCATTAAATCTTGTGTCAACCGAGTTAAATCTAGTGTCAACATAATTAAATCTGATGTCAACTGAGTTAATCCGATGTTGCTAAGTTTGAATGATTGATTTACATATATGAGATGTATTGTTGCTTATGTTATTGAGTTATTTGGTAAATTGGTTATTTAATGTATTTAGTATTATCGAGTGAATCAATGAGTGCAGTTTTAAGTGTTTAACTTTTGATTTGTCTGATTCACCCCCCCCCTCTTAGTGGGACCAACAATCAGTATCAGAGCTAAGTTACTCTAAAGTGATAAGTTTAAAAGGACTTGAGTCAAGATCTAAAGGTGTATAAGACAGAAGCACCAAAGCTGAATAGGGATCATTTCTCTACATGGAAAAGTAGAATGAGGTTGCATGTGTGTGGAGTAGGAGAATATGGACTTCACTTTCTTGATAATGAATATGTAGCATCGACTACTGCACCTATGACTATCAGCGAGAAAAGATAGAAACAGGAAAACACACAAGTTGTGATTGAGATTGCTACTACACTTACTGACCATGAATATGATGATCTTGATGGTTTTAATACTTCAAAAAAAATACGGGATAAGCTTATTTAGACCTATGGTGGAGATCAGCATGTTCAGAAGGCTAAAGTAGAAATCTTGAGAGGAAAATTTGACTCTATGAGGATGAAGGAAGGAGAGAACATAATACAGTATAATACAAGACTTAAGGAGACTGTTAATTCTATCAGAGGATCTGGTGGGATCATAACAGAGGATGATGTAACAAGAAAAATGTTGAGATCCCTACTACCAAGTTATTCTATTCGTGTATATGCTATACAAGGGCTAGGATCTATAGCCCAGATGAATGTTTCATTGGACACTACTATTGGTAAGTTAAATACATTTGAGTTAAATGATTTTGACAATAGTTTTTCTGCTCCTTCTAAGATTGAATCTGCATTTAAGTCTACTTTAAAGATTGGAAAAGCTAGGGAAACTACTACTAGAGATGGATATTTGAGCAGTTATAGTGAGAAATTTTATAGTTTCACTAAAGGACTTGAAGAGTTATTTACTGAATGTGATGATAATGAAAGAGTATTTGAAATTTTTTTGGCTAGAAGGCTACAAAGAGGCAAAGGCAAATACCAAGGTAAGTTACCATTGAAATTTTTTAATTGTGATAAAGTTGGTCACTTTGCATCTAACTGTCCAGAGAAAGATAAGGAAGAAAAGAAAGATAACAGAGATAAGAACAAAAGAGAAAACAGTTTCAACAGATACAAAGACTACAAAAAAAGGTAAGAAATCTTGTCATATTGCTAATGAAGGACTAAGTGATGATGATTATTTTGATAGTGATGATGGAAAAGAATTTATTTATGTTGCTATAAAAGATGATTCTCATGAAGAAGAACCTAGAGCCCTAATATCACAAGTAAGTAAGAATGAAACATGAATGATAGAGAGTGGTTGTTCACATCACATGACTGGTGACACATTTAAGTTTATTTCCTTCAAAAATCATGATGGAGGTTATGTTAGATTTGGTAATGATGCTCCATATCCTATGAAAGGAAAAGGATCTATAATTATACTGAATAACAAAAGATGTGATGTTGTTCATTGGGTTGAAGAATTAAAGTATAATCTGTTGAGTGTTGCACAACTAAAAAATATAGGTCATCGACTAGAATTTCAATATGGAAGGGTGAAAGTATTTGATGAGAAGGATAATCTGATATCTAATGGAGAAAAATCTAAAGGTAATTCATTTTATCTTGATACTTCTATGAAGAATTTCCTATTTGCTTAAGTTGAAGATGTTTGGTTATGGCAAAAAAGGCTTTGTCATGTTAATTTTGAAAAATTCATCAAAGTGAGTAAGAAGAGTCGAGTAAGAGGACTGCCGAGACTAGAAAAACTAGAGAATGCTATGTGCAGAGAATGTCAGATGGGTAAGATGACTAAATCTAGTTTTTCAAGAAAGACTTATGTTACACAAGGAATTTTGGTTTTAGTTCATACTGATTTATGTGGACCCATGAGGACTCAGAGTTATTATGGAGACAGATATTTTATTTTATTTGTGGATGATTATTCTAGAATGATGTTTGTAATGTTTTTAAAAGAAAAATATGATGCATTTCAAATGTTTAAGTGGTATAAGGCTCGAGTTGAAAAAGAAACTAGAAGATAGTTGAAATGTCTTAGATCCGACAGAGGAGGTGAGTTTACTTCTGATGTTACATTATTTTGTAATGATAGTGGAATTAAGAAATAATTGTCAACGTCGAGGACACCAAAACAAAATGGGATTGCTGAGAGAAGGATCAGATCTATTGTTGATTGTGCTATGACACTGATGATTGAAAAAGGAGTTTCATAGAAATTTTGGAGGGAAGCTGTGAGTACTATTATTTATACATTGAACTGAGTACAAATGAAGAAAGGTACTAATAAGAGGCCTTATGAAATCTTGTATGAACACAAACCTAATGTTAGTTACTTTAAAATTTTTGGGAGCAAATGCTATATTCTGAAAGATTCTAGAGAAGGAAAGTTTGATTCAAAAGGAGAAGAAGGGATATTCTTAGGATATTCTACAAGGAGTAAAGCTTACAAATGTTTTAAAAAGGTTACTTATAAAATGTTGGAAAGTGAAAATGTAAGAATTGATTAATTTGCAGAAAGGAATGATGAGGAGAGTAAGAAGGAACCAGAAGATTATGAGAAGTTTGTAAATGTTCAACCTGATGCCTTTGACACCTTACTGAGAGCACCTACCAAGGAGTAAGATGAACAAGGAGTTCCACAATCGAATGGTTATATTGAAGAACCGAGAGCTACCAATCATATTTTGGAAAAATATGTGAGAAGGAACCATTCCCCAAGCAAGATTATTGGAAATAAGGACGCTGGAGTGATGACCAGAAGCAAGGTAAGAGACAATACATGTTTTATATCTACATTTGAGCCTAAGAAAGTTAAGGATGCACTAGATAATGAAGATTGGATGAAAGCAATGAAAGAAGAGTATGATCAAAGTGAGAAGAACAAGACATGGACATTAGTACCGAGCACCAAAGAAAAACATTTTATTGGTACTAAATGGATATTCAGAAACAAATTGAATGAGCATGGAGAATTTATCAGAAATAAAGGTAGATTGGTTTGCAAAGGTTATGCACAAGAAGAAGGAATTGACTATGGAGAGAATTTTGCACCTATTAAAATACTTGAAGGAGTTAGAATACTTCTAGCATATGATGACTACAAAGGATTCAAGGTATATTAGATGAATGTTAAGTCTGCATTTCTTAATGCAATACTTGAAGAAGTATACATTGAGAAACGTGAAGGATTTATTGAGAACACAAAAAAGAACAAGGTATGCAAGTTACATAAAGCTTTATGTGGTTTGAAACAAGCACCCTGAGCATGGTATGAAAGATTGTACTCTTATCTAATCAAAAAAGGATTTCAAAGAACAAGTGATAACAATAATGTTTACTTGAAATGTGACAATGATGATAAAGTTTTGATTGCTGAAATTTTTGTTGATGATATTATTTTTGGAGGCAATGACACTTTATGTAAAGGATTTGCTGACGAAATGAGAAAAGAGTTTGAGATGTCAATAATTGGAGAGATTAATTTATTTATAGGTCTATAGATACAAAAAGTTACTGGAGGAATGTATATTTCACAAGCCAAGTATATCAAAGAGATTATTAAAACTTTTGGTATGGAAGATTCCAAACCTGTTGGAACACCCATGGTTACTGGATGTAAATTTTCTAAAGAGGATGAAACACAAGAGGTGGATAATACTCTTTACCGATCCATGATTGGTAAATTGTAGTATGTTGTTCATAGAAAACCTGATGTAGCACATGTTGTTGGAATTGTTGCAAGGTTTTATTCTAATTTGAAGGAAACACATATGTATGCAGTAAAAAGAATTTTGAGATATCTGAAAGGCACATAAGAGTTTGGTTTATTTTACAGAAAAGGAGGTACTTTTGATCTGCAAGTATACACTGATGCAGATTGGGCTGTAAATGTTGATGACAGAAAAAGTACTAGTGGAGGCTCATTCTTTCTAGGTGAAAGATTGGTTACATGGAAGAGCAAGATAAAAAGTTGTATTTCGCAGTCTACTGCCAAGGCTGATTATGTTGCTGCCGCTATGAATTGTGACAATATAATATGGATTAAGCAATTACTTGAAGGTATGCAAGAAGAGATCACAGATCCAGTTACTATTTTTTGTGATAATACAAGTTTTATTAATATATCGAAGAACCCAGTTATGCATTCAAAGACCAAGAACATTCTATCAAGTATCACTACTTGAGAGAAAAAGTTCAAGAGAAGAATGTGAGATTGGAATATGTGAATACAAAGGAACATCTGGCTGATATATTTATAAATCCACTACCTAAAGATGCTTTTGAGTATCTCAGAGGTAAATTAGGGGTTCTTCCCCTATCTAATGTTCACTAAAGAGAATGAGGCATGCTGCATCAATTCTATATTTCATTAAAATATTTATTTCTGAATTAAAGGTAAATACAGGTTTTGAATGGTACCTGAAACCATTTCCAGTGTAGAAAAAAAGATAAATAGAAACAACCCTTACAAACATTGAAAGCCTGCTATACAACAAGAATCCTAACCCCATCCAACCCTAGCAAAAACCAAGAAGAGATACAAAAAGCAGCCAAAAAATAGTTTCCAGCACAACTACCAGAAAAACTACCAGCACGAAACAGAAAGAGAGACTACTTAATACTTTCAAAGGATTTCTCAACCTCTTTCTACATATCTTCCATCATATCAATGGGGTCTTTGAGGGCTTTCAACTCCTTAGGAATTTCTAGATGTTTTCTTTTGACGTCGCTTCTTATTCAGGTTCCTGGGCCCGAGCTCCTAGCTTTATCCTCCATAGTGATAGTTGTATTCTCTAGCATGCTACTCTCCAGATAGGCATACAAAGACTTAAGATTAAGCACACAAACTTTAAGCCCCTCATTTCTCTACTTAAGAATGATCCTAATCATATACCCATTGTGGTTAATTTTTTCTTTCATATCTTTCAGATTCTCCTCCATCAGAGCAGTAATTCTGGCCATTATCTCTTCATTCAAGTTATTATTTACCTTCATCAAGAGATCCTTTTCCAACTTTTCTAGCTTAGCTTTAAAGGGATCCATGGCTTCTTCCATCTCCTTCAAGTGTTGCTTCATTTCATTCATGTCCTTGTTGATCCACTTATCCATATTAGCACCATGATCCTATCCACTTATCCATATTAGCACCATGATCCTCATTAATCTACGGGATTCTATCATCAATGTCAAACCCAACATTAGTTTGATAGCCAGTATCCTTTCATTTTTTTCTTATTTCTATCACCAGCCCTAATATTAGGCTGCCCATTCAAATCCTCCTTGTCTTTACCCTCGTTATCTTCTTCTTCTTTCTCCCCCTCTTGACTTTCTTCTTTATAAACCCTATTCTCATCTTCCTCATTCATGAGAATCTCCTCCTCATTCACATAGGTGTCCTCCTCATTCGCAGAATCATCCATCTCATTCACAAGAATCTCCTCCTTATTTCCAGGGGCATCCTCCTCATTCATAGACTCATCCTCCATTATCTCATCCTGTATGTTCTCTTCTTCATTACCCTAAGGGACTAGGGCTTGGTCTTTAGAATCCTCTTCTCTGTCCAGTTTTTCCTTCATCTTACTCCTATCCCTCTTCTTCGAGTCCACCTTTTTATTTCTAGCTTGATTTTCTTAACATTCCCTTTAACCCTTTTAGGAATGGGTTTCGATATGTTATTCCTGGCATAGCCATAAATAAGAAGGATTAACCCTTCATGCAGCACCAGATGGTTGGCCTTTTTCCTATGCTCCATAATTTTTTTGTTCAGAGAACTAAGCAGATAGAAAGGAAAGGAGATTTTCTCATTATGTCTAAAATGATTAACTAAAACAAAGTGAAGGTTCCAAATTTTTGAGTAGCACCCATCTAGAGTAAAATAATCTATCATAACCATCAGAATACTAGCCCAAAGACTCGTAATCTTATTTATATCCACATAATCTCTAGACCCTTTGCTCAGGAGAGCTTCATCATCTTCAGATTGGGGAAAATATTGAAAGCTTGTGACCCCATACATTTTTTGTCCCTATAAAACTTCATACCTTCTGAGGACAGCCTCATAATCTTAGAGATAATGTTCAGTGTAAGAGAGAAGGACTTACCCCACAAATTCACCTTGCCATTTTTCCAGCCATCCACAAATTTCTTAATAACATCTTTGTCCCAGCCATGCAATTTTTCCATGTACTGAGTCACCCCACCGTGCTTCAGTTTTCTCCAAAAAAATTTCTTATGTATCCATTTCGTGCAATCCAGTGGCTCCTCCCTTTTCAAACCACCTCCCATATTCTCAGATAACTTCTAAACTTTCTAGATTCGAGCAGGCAAAAACATAAGACTTTTCTAGTTTCGTTGTTTCAAAATGCAAGAAAATACCAACAATCCATGTGAGGTAACACTCTTCATAACTTTTGCATCCCTCGCCTGACAATTTTCATTACCCTAAAGCTTAAGTGTCATGTTCATCATTGATTTTTGTATTAATTGTGCCTTCATTGTGATTAATCTTATCATACTTGATAAAACTTAAGATCTCGATGTTAAGATCCACTTCCCCTTTACATGATTGAGTGACATAATTATGGGCCCCCACATTGGCAAAGTCGTCCGCCGGCTTGTTTCCTTCACCATATACATGGGAAATATAAGTTTCCTAAAACAATTGCAAAAAAGATTTAATTTTATCTATAATATGGTAAATTGTCCATGAGGCCTCATTCTTTCATTTGATACAATTTATTATATTTAGGGAATCCTCCTCCAACCATATCTTTGAATATCCCAACTCTTTAGCCAAAATCACAACTTGAAGAGCTGCCTTAGCTTTCGCTACATGGTTAGTCTAAATTCCTAGGGGGCAGCCACAACTCCCAGACAATTTCTAGCCCGGTCTCTAATTAATCCACCCACTCTAGCTCTTCCTAGATTCCCTTTGGCTGCACCATCAAAGTTTCCTTTAACCCATCCAATCGGTGGAGCTGTCCATTTGGTATTTTCTCTCAATGTTAAGTCTTTATCTTTTGTCCCCTAACTTTTCCTGCTGAGAATATCTATGAAGTCCTGAGAAGTACTCTTTAGAGGGGAGTCTCTAGGGAGAGTACCTCTGAAATTTTCCATTAAGCTTCTACAGATTTGGTTTGCAACAATATCGTAAGGAGTGATTTTTTTCTGAAAACTCTATTATTTCTCTCCTTCCAGATTCTCCAGGTGAAGTGGGGAAGAAACAAATTCCAGAGAGCTTTAGTATCTTTTCCAATAAAGGGGCAAAACTATTGTTTGACAAGATCCTAAATTTTTTGAGGTTTCACCCATTCCAAGTTGATCTGTTTGAAGATAGAATCCTACACCTTACTAGTATAAGAGTAGTGAATCATCAAGTGATTACTAGTTTCATCTTCATAAGAACACATGATACATCTATTGGGCATATTAAATCCCCTTTTGCAAAGATTTATCACTGTGAGAATTTTTTTCTGAACAAGCAACTAGAAAAATATGTTAATTTTAGGAATAAGCTTATTGTTCCATACCTGAGAGCTGATGGGATGATCTTCCTAGATATGGAGAAGAGTAGAAGCAGAGGAAACAGAGAATTGACCATTTGCCTCAGGTCCCCAAATCAAAGTGTCTTGTTCATTATCTCTTAAGAACCATTGATTAAGTTTTTTATTAACAATTTTGAGATTATCATCAAAAGAGTCTAAATCTATCCAGTCCTCATTGATCCAATAATCTAAAACCATTTCCCCAATTATCTCTTTGCATTCCAAAATAACATGCTTCCATTCCTGATTCTCATTAAGATCTATTTCCTTCAGCCATTTGTCATTCCAAAAATTAATCTTCCAGTCATTTCCCAGTTTCCATCTAATCCCTTTTCTAACGAGGTTCTTGCCTTCACAAATACTTTTCCAGATGAAGACCCTTGGATGTCCAAAGGATTCCTTAAGGTTTCCTCTAAAGAGTGAAGATGATATTTACTCTTAAGAATAGAGTTCCATTCCTTTTCCTCTTCAAAGATTCTCCAGCACTATTTGGCTAGCAGAGCCTTATTAGTATTTCTAATGCTTCTTATTCCAAGCCCTCCAAACTTCCTTGGTTTGAAAACCACATCCTAGGCCACAAAAATAAACCTTTTCTTCTCTTCAACACCAGACCAAAGGAATCTTTTCTAGATTTTTTCAATCAAATCAGCATACTTTTGAGGAATTTTGAAGAGACTAAGAGCATAGACTGGAAGGTTTTGAAGGGTGTATTTCAGAATTTGAACTTTACCAGCTTGGTTCAATGTAGCTCCTTTCCAGCTAGCCAGTTTATTGTAAAATCTGTCTAGGATACCATTCCAAAAAGACTCATCAGGTTTCAGACATAAGGGAAGACCCAAATAAGAGGCAGGGAACATCCCTATCTTACATCCAAGAATTGCATATATTTTCCTTTGTCTTTCTTTAGGAGTATTACTGAATAATAAGGAACTTTTATCCCAGTTTATAGATTGCCCTGAAGCATTAGTATAAATATTTAGAGCCTTTTTCATATTGCTAGATTCTTTCATAGAGGCTTCCCCCATCATGATGGTGTCATCAAAAAATTGTTCATGCGAACACTTCTGTAAAGTAGAGGAAGGCTGGAGGCCACAAATCTGACCAGTTAGCACCAAGCTATTGATGTATCTCCCAAGGATTTCTGCCATAATTGAAAAAAGGATGGGGATATAGGGTCTCCTTGCCTTATACCTCTGGAAGGGTGAAAAACTTTAGACGATCCTCCATTAACAAGAACATAAGAGGTCACAGTGGAAACCAAGTACATTATAAGTCTGACCACATCCTTATCAAAGCCAAAAGACCTTAAGATATTAGAAAGAAAAGACCAGTCCACTCTATCATAGGCTTTTGATGGGTCCAGTTTCATCAAAAACCCTTGTTTTTTTGAAGCTTGAAGGGAATGAATGTTCTAATCAACAACTATTATGGAATCTAGAATATGTCTTCCTAGAAAAAAAACATTTTGTTGGGGAGAGATCAGATTAGGTAGGAAGCTCAGAATTCTAGAAGTAAGAACCTTAGAAATGATTTTGTACAAATAATTATAGAGGATTATTGGTCTAAATCCATCTACAGTATTAGCTCCAGGTTTTTTAGGTATGAGGGCTATAAAAGTGGAGTTTATTTCATTAAGGATAGATTTAGCGCCAAAGAACTCCTTAATAGCAGAACAAAAATCTTTACCTATAATGCTCCAAAAGTGTTGGAAGAAGAACAGCTGGAAAACATCTGAACCTAGGGATTTCTCTCCTTCAAAGGAAAATATAACCTTCTTTATTTCAAGATCCGAAGGAATGGCTTTAAGGAAAGAATTAGATAGATGATCCACTTTGCTAGGAATTGAAGCAAGTAATTTTCCTTGATCTTCCATATTAAGGTTTTTGTCCTTGGATAATAGAGTAGAAAAGTACCCCAACATTTCTTCCCTTATATCCTCTTCTTTAGAAATGATACCTCTAGTGGCAGATAGGGAATGAATCTTGTTTATAGCCTTGTGTTTGAGAGTAGTAAGATGAAAAAATCTAGTGTTCTTATCTCCCAACTTCAGCCAAAGAGATCTAGATCTCTGCGTCTAGAATGTCTCCTCCTTGGCTATAATGTTGTGGAAGTCCGCAAGAAATTGATTCTCTTGGGTTTTTAAACTTTCAGTCAGACCATTTCTTTGAATTTCCTCCTGAATATCTTTCAGATCCATTTGGATTTTATTTTTGGACTAAAGAATGTCCCCATAAACATTCTTGTTCCAATGTTTAACTTTAGATTTAACATTAGCCAATTTCTTAACCACTTTGAACATAGAAGAACCTTCTACCTTTATGTTCCACCACTCTCTAGTTTTACTCTCCGAATCATGATGGTCAAGCCACATCTTCTCAAATCTGAAAGGCACACTTCTTTTTCCAGAGAAAGGACTAACAAAGAAAGATATAGGAAAATGGTCCAACCCAATTCTGGATAGAGAAGTGAGAGCACATAAAAAATTAGTATACTATTCTAGGGTGATGAGAACTCTATCAAGCTTGACTTGGATAAGTTCAGCTCCAACTCTACGATTAGACCAAGTATAATCTATTCTTTCCAGCTCAACATCTGGCAAGCCTTCATTTATTATAAAATCCATCAATTCAACCCTCCTTTCCACTTGGCTCATGTTCCCTCCCGATTTATCTTCCTGCTTCAAAGGGGTATTGAAATCCCCCATGATCATAAAGTTGTTCTCAGTGCAGGTTTCCCTAGAATCATGCAGTTTCTTCCGAAGCTTCAATCTTCCTGATTTTTTATTAGGAGCATAAACATTAATAAGAATCTAGGAAAAATTGTCCTTAAGACTCCAAAATTTAACTGCAAGAAAGTTTTTCTCTTCTTTTAGAAGCTAGCATTTGAAACAAGTTTGATTCCAGAAAATAGCCAACCCTCTAGAAGCCCCTTCATAACTACTTCCATAACTGCTCCCATTTTTAATCAATTTCAGTTTCTCTGTCTTTTCTTTTATCATCTTAGTTTCTTGAATCATCAAAATGTTTGGTTTTGAGTCTCTCACTAAATTCCTAACTACATATTGCTTATGAGGACCATTGAGTCCTCGAATGTTACAAGAAATAATCTTCATTTAAGGATTGGGGAACAAACCTCATGGATGGTAAGTCGTTTACCATCCGTAATGTTCTGTTTTGCTTCGTCTTCCCTCTAGGTTTTCTCAGATTTCCTTCCTTTATCTTGTCTTGGAGTTCCAGTATCAGCTTTCTGCTGACCTCTTGTCAGAACTCCTAGTTTTTGAGTTAATGTTAGTATGACACACTTTAGGTGATTCCTGAAGTTGTGAAAATATTTTTGTATGTAATGATTTATGAGTACATGTCAAGTATAATCAACTACTGAAACAAGTTTTCAGGAGTATGACTTTTTGGCATTTTTTTCAAAGAGGGAGAGAATGAATTGATGACATTTATCTTAAGGGAGATATTGATATTGAGAGAGAATGAATTTCTAATATTTACTCATGAAGGAGATTCAGAATGTATGTTGCAGAAACATAAGATTTATCCAAGAGGGAGATTCAGATCAGAAATATCAAAGTGGAACTAGAAATATCAACTTAGAGGGAGTACAATTATGTATTTGAGAGATGACATCATCAATAGCTATAACACTGTTATAGTGTTTTCCATCTATGCCAAAGAGGGAGATTGTTGATTAACTTTTGAATATCTGATGGAGATGATGAAGACCGAGTGATACCGAGTATCATGATTGTATAAATGGTTAGATCAGTTGTTTTTTTCATTGATGTCAAGAAATTGATTAATTAATTTTTATTGTGTTACCATATCTTAAGAGGAGAAGTTAAATGGGTGAAAAATACTGATCAGAAAATGATGAAGTAATAGTTATTTTCTACTATATATTTGATGTTATCAATCGATACATTTGATTGATCAAGTTGGGAACTACAATGAATTAAATTTATGACTGAAAGAGTTACTTTATCGATCTAGACTGAGTCATTCGGTAGAATTTTATGTGATTCGGTCACAAGTTACTGAGCACTGAGCACCGAAGATGAGTTAGAGACCGAGTAGTGAATGAATTCAGTTTCTGAGTTACAAAGCAAGTTTTACTGAGTACATGATACTAATAATAAATAATGATAAGATCAAATTTAATGTGAAGCGATGATGAGATGGATGAGGAAATGAATTAAATGAAGTTTGTTACAAGATCTACAAACATGAAAATTCAATGAGAAGATCTAAGGTGAAGATCAAGCGGTTAAAGTGAATTATTAAGAGTTCCAAGAAAAGCACAAGTTCCGAGGTAAAAGTGAGTTGGTTTACTGAGTTATAAAATATGAAGAAGATGATTGAACGACTGAGCACAAATGAAGGAAAATAAAACTAAGGAGATTAAGAGGAAAAATTATGTCTATATAAAGAATGATAAATAGACAGAGAAAAGAGAGGCTCGCAAATTAAACAAAGAACAAGAAGAAGCTGAAGAACAACATTTACTAAGAAGAATAGAGAAACAAAGATTGAAGAATATACAGTCTCAGAAAGAGATAAATGGAGTATGCGATGCCAGTATTCAATTGAGAATAAAGGATCTGACACAAGCAAAGGTAGTTTCTATATTTACAGATCAAAGTTTACTATTTATTAATAATATTTGTAACAGATAAATATCTTAGCCGAGTGGATTAAATAGTCCTATTTGTAAAACCTAGACTTAGGTGACATTCCAAAAGAGTGTTTAAAGACCGAGCTAACAAGGCCACTCCTAACAGGGTGAAGATCTTAATAGATATGAGGTAAATCCCCTAATAGGGTCACATTTAGAAAATGTGTTTGTAATCTTTAACATGATAAGTTCTTAATCAAGAGAACTTCAGAAGGGTACATTTTATTGTGGGTTACAATTCCCATAGTATTTTTTCCCAAATTGGGTTTCCTCATTAAATCTGGTGTCAACCGACTTAAATTTGGTGTTGAAACATAGTTAAATCTGATGTCAACTAAGTTAATCTGACATCGCTAAGTTTGAATGATTGATTTACATATATGAGATGTATTGGTGCTTATGTTATTGAGTTATATAGTGAATTGGTTATTTACTGTATTTAGTATTACCGAGTGAATCAGTGAGTTCAGTTTTAAGTGTTTAAGTTTTGATTTGTCTGATTCACCCCCCCCCCCCCTCTCAGTGGGACCAACAANTTCCCCCCCCCCCCCCCTCTCAGTGGGACCAACAATAGGATGAGCCAAAATGGATATGTTGTGAAAGCTTTAGAAACTTTCATGCAGATGAAGGATAGAAATATGAATAATGGGGTACACTTGCAAGAAATATCAAGCACTTGAATGTTGATTGTTATCTCACAGGAAAGGTCTCAAAATTTATTTGTCGAGGAGGTTGGATGGAGTTACATTATCATATGGAGAATTTTTTTCATGTGGATTGGAATGCCAATGAGACGAAAAAGAGGTTGACCAAGGTTTTCAAGAAAGCAGAGGAGTATTATGATCTCTTTAGGGAATTCTAGTGTAGGTAGTTGATATATTTTCCTTGATTTTTAATGCATCCAAAACTTTTGATTCTTTCAGCCGAGTTATTGGTTTCTTATTAGAGCATCACAATACATTGTGAATGTTGCATACTAAAGTTGCTTCCTTCCCAAGCAAGGTTTATTTGAATTATACAAGTAGGGAAATAATTATTTTGATAATAACAGTAATGTGTTAGCATGTGTACTCTCATCATGAATATATTCTTCACGCAAAGTCAAAAAGGACAAGAAAACAAAGGAAGTCATTTTTTGTTTTTAGTTTCTTAGATGAAGTTAGAAAAAATTCTATTTTGAATTTGGAATGTGAATAGCTAAAGATGTTGTGATCCAGTGTTCTATAAAATGGAAAATGGCTAAAGATCAAACTAGAGAAGAAATTGGTAAGATTTGCAGATTTAAAAGATTCAACAAGGAATTAATATGTTCACATGATCTTGTCAGTGGTGGATATAAGCATTCTACAAGCAGGACAAGTTGTGTAGAGTATATTAACGGATATGTTAATTTCATTAAAAGACAAAATTGTGTGGATCAAAGAGTTTTATTTGTATAAAATTATTATCATTATTCTTTTAGTTTATGTATGTAGTTGTAAGAAAGGTGATTAGTTTTCTTTTTGATTTACCAAGGATAACTGAAAAGTCACATTGTTTAGTTACCAAACGTTGTAACCGATCTAGGGGATCCCTTGTATCTATTAAAGGGATACCATAGATTGGATCAAGAAGGGATAATTTTTTTTTAGATTTGAGGCATTAGTAAGGGTTGAGTAGGAGGGTGTTAGAAATAAGAGTGAAGTTATGAATGTACTTCTAGGGCATTTGTCAATCAAGTTTCTGACTATCTGGACCTTCAAATCTATGTAACCTGAATCATATGAATTCTAGTATCAAGTATATAGGGGGATTTTCATTAAATTTTTAGTGCAATTGTATTGTTTATTTATTTTATCTTCTCAAGAAAAGGTTAAATGTGATTAGGGTAAACAATTGTAGTTTTGGTCAAAATATTCGAATCAAGAAGTGGAGTCTTGTGGTTGCACAAGATGTTATGTTGGTGAAATCCGTCAACACAAGTAACATCCATTGATTCAATGTATAATGTTGAAGGAATTAACTCCCAATTTATAATGCCTGACCCTATACCCAAATATAGACATTGGTCTGATGCATTCTAGCCATTATTTAAACTAAAATCATTGCATTCCATGCAGTAGGATTAGGAATAGCAGTAGAAGTAGAAGATTAGTTCATTTCAAACCTTTATGCCAGTTTGAAGAATCAGGAATAAATTAAAAAAATCCAACACAGTTGTATGAAGCCTACTTAATTGATCCAAGAAGAATACACAATAATTGGTGAAGAGGAATACCCACCTAGGCCTAGCAGTACCTAAAGTGTAGGGGAATATAACCACACTTGGTTAATCTTGTTCATTGATTAGATCAATTGTAGAGCTTGATCATAGATCTTGGTATAATCTTAGGGTTATACAATATGTTGATTAGGGAATCAAAACATCTACAAACAAAGGGAAGAAGAAATTCAATTGGAAACAATCCCCTCAAACCTTCAAGAAAAAGGGGTATAAAGGTGACAATTTCAACTCTAGAAAAGACAAATGAGGATGCAAAGACTTCAAAAGGGAAGGTAACAAGGAATAGAATACCATTAAGAAGAGGAGACCAACAAGAGGATGCTTTAAGTTTTATAGAGATCACTATTCCAATCATTGTCCTGCTAAGATTCCAAGGGGGAATAACAAAGAAATTCTCTACCATCTCAACAAATGGCATTTTAGCAGAGGATTCATGTAGCAGTAGACAATTATCAAGAAGAGTATAAAATTACTCCCATTGAGACTATATGTACACTTTAAATGGAAACCTTATAACTATACTAATTTATACCAGAGCCACCAAATCCTTAGTACCTCCTAGAATGTTGAGTGAATTTACTACGAGAACTAGATTTATGACCAATTATTGGTTAGTATAATATTCCAATCTATCAAATGATAGGGTAGAGTAGTGTCTATTCAAAGATAGGATTGAGCTTCCAGGGTTCACTACAAAGGTTAATTTTTATGTGGCATCCCTAAGCTCCTATAGTATAATCTTAGGAATGAACTAATTATGGAGGCATAGGGTAAAGGTATAATGTTACTCTAAGACAATGGAGTGTTTATATGACAATGGAAATAAAATATATATGCAAGGGGTATAGAGAGAATTTTAGGTACATTATTTTTTAGCCATGAAACTTAAGAGAGTAGAAGGAAAGGGTGTCAAATATTTGCAACTAAAAATGATGAAATAAGAGAGCCAAAGGAGGTAACATACCTTGGTGATATGATGATTTGTGAAATTTAATCACCTTAAAAAGGGATGAAAAAAGATAATAGAAGGGAAAAGATCTTTTCTGAAAATTATCCTTACCTTTGGGAGTATCAAAATGTGTTCCCAGAAGAGATACCTAGACTTCCTCCTAAAAGAGTGTTTGATTTATCCATCAATTCAGTGTTAGGAGGAAAACCAATATCCAAACCCCCTTCTAGAATGTCCACCTTTGAGATAATGAATGTAAAGGCACAAATTAAGGAACTAATTGCTAAAGGATTGATCAAACCTAGTGTATCTCCTTGGGGAGAATAGTAATATTCGTAAGAAATGATGAAGCTTTGCACCTTTTCATTGAAAATAGAATGTTGAACAATGTCACTATTAGAAACAAATACCCTTTGCTGAGAATCTATGATCTATTTAATCAAATGAGAGGTGCAACCATATTATTCAAAATACATATATGATGTGGATATCACCAACTAAGACTAAAGGAAGAGGATATACACAAAACCTCCTTTTGAGCTTGGTATGGGTGCTACCTTCTAGAATTACTAATGTTCCAATTACCTTTATGGATATGATGAATAGTAAATTTAAGGATTTGTCTGAATTAGTTTTTTTGGTATTCTTGAACAATATATTAAACTACTCCAAGAATGAGGAGGAGCACTATCAACACTTGAATATTATATTGCAGTGCTTGCGTGGGAATACAAGTTATACAAAAAGTTATCAAAATGCACCTCCTTCCAAAAATAAGTGTAATATTTAGGGCACATAATCTCTTCCAAGGAAATAATCATAGATCCACCTAAAAATAAAAATATATTAGAATGACCTGCTCCAAAAAATATACAAGAAGTAAGAATTTTTATAGGGTTAGCCGAATACTACAGAAAATTCAAAATGAATTTATCTCGGATAACCTTTCCAATCACTTCACTCCAGAGAAAAGGGAAAATATTTGAGTGGATAGAAAATGTCAAGTGACTTATGAATACCTAAAGGAAAGGTTAAATTTTGCACCCATAGTCAAGGTGCCTGATCCATTAGGACATTTTGTAGTGGTCACAAATGCATTAGAGGAAGGAATTAGAGTAATTTTGATGAAAGATGGATAGGTGATCTCTTATCAGTCCAAAAAGTTGAAGAACTATAAGAAACATTATTCTCCCCATGATTTAGAACTTGTAGATAGTGTTCATTCCCTTCAGGTATGGAGACACTACCTCTTAGGAAAGCCATTTGAGCTCAACTTGGATCATCAAGGTCTAAAATATATATTCACTCAACCCAATTTGAATGCTCGACAAAGGATATGGTTGGAACTAATATTCAATTATCACATTAAAATTAGTTAGATTAAGGGCATGGAGAATAGGGTAACAAATGCTTTGGGATATTAGAGGCACACATCCTCCATAATAACTATCAGTACGAATTTCAGAACTAGAATCCTTCAAGAATTAGAAGGGAATGAATACTACAATCAATTACGATCAGCCCTTCGGAATGACTCCAATGACCTAAGGTATGAAGGCTTTTAGATTAAATAGAACAAATTTTTAAGATACCGACGATGGATGTATGTTCCCAATTTCTCAGAATTAAGGAATTTTATTCTACACCTTATTTGTGGCATCTAGGTATTACTAAATTGCTAGTTGATATTAAATATAGTACCTCTCCCATTTTCTTTCTACATGACATCCTGATGGATGTGGCTTTGACATTATGTGTGTTAGTGCTTTTGTGTAGTTTGATGAGATCTCTTTGTGATGCCTTGTTTTGGCTTTGGTTGCTTCTTTGTTTCCACATGAGATTGGTTGAGCTTGTCTTATGCTTGATGAATTTATTCTTATGTTTTTATGCCTGGTTGTGAGAACCATTGTGTTGTGGCTAGTTGTATACATGATTCAGATGTTGGACTCTATTATGTGACCCTATGGTTTCTCTCATGTTATGATTTTATATTCGCCTTATGAGATGCATTTGATTATAGCACATTCTTACATTTATTTTTGATATCACTGTTGAGGTTATGATGATATCTGGTTTATAGGAATTTTTTAGATATTGTGGATAATGTGGATTAGAATATGATTTGATGGGTTTACTGATGTATGTGCTAGTGGTTACCAGACTATGATTTTTTATCATGTCTAGATGTTATCTGGATCAATGATCATTATATATGTTATCATTATGTTATTATTGAGTTTTAGTGGCATTATGCTTTATCATGGTTGATAGATATTTACATTGGATTTTCAATGCTATATGTTTTAAATGTTGAATAATAACTATTTTCGTGATTGAATTTAAATGAAATGTTGTTTATTGTTATTCTTATATAATTGTTCTTATGGATATTTCTTGATGTGTTTGTAGAAGAGTGACAAAGTCAAACAAGTACCAGAAATCATTCTACCTAAGCTATAGGTTTGAGTGTGTCTTGACCCCCGAAGATGCTTACAAGAGATAGTCACATTGGTCATTTTTCATACTTAGCCATTATCATTCCTGGATGGAATGATGTATCTGATTTGTATAATTACCCTTCGGTTGTTGTGTAGGCAAGAGCCTGAATTTCATTGCATAATATTTTGATCAATAAATTGTTTGTGCATTTTAAGTGTTCAGTAGCAGTCTTAGTTATATTATACTTTAATATATGTTGATTGATATATTTATATGCTAATTATTTAATCACCGGTAATTGTGCCATGGGCATAGTTCAATTGTGGGAATTTAATTAATTAATTCCTTGTGCTTTCTAGGAGTTTTAATTTGGGTTTAAGTGATTTGTTTTAATTTATTTATTTATTTAGGGAAATTACCTTTTTCAAAAAAGCTTTTTAATTTTGAAGTGGAGTTTTTTTTTCTCACTTCTTGCTTTAAGGATTTTAAATTTGCTTTATCCTCTTTAGAGAAATTTACTCTTTTTCTCGTTGGGATTTATTCGAGCATCTGAATTTTGTGGGTAGCGATTCATTGGATTTGTCTTGCAATTGCTCTCTCTTTCTTGGAGTCATTTTGGTTTTCGTGGAGCATTTATTCATTTCTCTCAACTTCAGTTTTGCGCTTGTTTGAGAGGTAGGGCCTCTCATTTTTTATTCATTTCTTAGTTGTATTAGTTGTTTATTGTTTGCAATCATATAGTGGGATGTTTATCTACTTTTCCCCACGTTTTTTGTTGCATTTGATGCCTAGTTGGGCTTGTATGTTTTTAGAAATTGGAAATGGAAATTTATCATCGTTAGGCTGTCTCTTTTCTCCCATGATATCAAAATTTGAATTTTATTGCATTTTTGGGCTATTAGGATTATGAGAACAAATGGGTTTTAATTTTGTATCTTGGTTTCAAGTTTCATTTTTGGACATTTTTGTGTGAGCCTTGTTTTGTATGATCTCCCATTTGGGATTGTCTCCATGTTGGAATCTTGTATAAATTGTCCTTTGATGTATCCCATGATTATAGTTGGAATATGTGGTTGGAATGAATAGAGGACATTCTAGTTGTATGCACCCTAAAATGGTCGCCTAGACTATGGGCCCCATTTATCATTTTATCAATTTCCTGAATCAATGCTTTGGAACATTTTCAATTCAAATCAATTTCCTTGATCAAATTGTAATTAATTCAATTATTTTAATATTTCCTAAGGTTTGATCATTTTTATCTAATTAAAGGATTTAATTTTCCTTTTAATTAAATAAAATTTATCTTATTTAATTAAAAGATTTAATATCCCTTTTAATTAAATTCATCTTATTTAATTAAATTCAATTTCTCCCATTTAATTAAATAAAATTCTTCTAATTTATTTAATTGAAAGAAAACCCCTCTTTTAATTAAATAAATAAAAATCCCCACTTAAAGCACTTTATTTG
>MU228559.1:965519-979594 GCA_018584345.1 Thuja plicata | reverse complement strand
AGCACTTGAGCTTGGATATTGCAACTTCTCTCTTCTTGTCTTCTTCTTCTTGCATTCATGGCTACTCATGTAGATTAGATTCATGTTTATTTTCATAGATTAAACTTGCATTTGTATTTCCTTTCATGGAATAATCATGCATTGTTATCATTTAGATTAATTTCCTTTTATTCATTGCAATCATATAGAGTAGATCTCATTTTCATGCATTTGAATCTCTCGTTTCATGGTGTACTTGCATAGGCACTAACTAGGTCAATCTCAGGGCCTCCATTTCAAACCTTTGCACTCCATGACTAGAGAGCTATGGATCGATATTTGAGGCCTCATTCTTGAGCAACCTTGGATGGAATGATTCATAGAAGTGTGACACATTTTTATCACACACTAGTTACTTATTAACGTGATCCAAACTTGGGGTTTTAATTTTTTTTTATGGCTTGTGCGCCTAGTCGGTTATTACAAAAATTTAGTGTCTTTTGCTGATATTTTTCCATTGTTAGCTTCTTTCTTCATTTCTATATGTGAGACACGTCTTAGAGAATTTATGGATGTTAGTATTCTATGTGTATTTTATGTATGATTATCTTGGGATATGTGCTCTTGGAGATGAGGTCAATGGAGCGTGCTTGTGCACTATATTATTGCCTTTTTTTCTTGGCCTTATGTATTATTGTGTCTTTTTCCTTTTTATTATGGAACACTCCATGCTTTGAGTTGAAATTGCATGGGATATGTGGATGTAGGGTGTTTAGATTGCATTCAGACATGTAGTTGAGCTATGCTCCTATGCCGAGGTCTGAGTGACTCACACTCTTGGTGTGAGACCAATAGAGCTTACCATGTTTCATTATGGTTTTATGACTTATGAGTCTTTCATTACTTATGAATTGATGTGTTGCTTGCATTGCGCCTTGTTGTAGAATTAGATGAGCCTAATCTTTGGGTAGTGGTGTGGAGTGGCTCCTTATGGGGATTCTGACCTGTTAGTGGCTGGCATAGGTCGCGTGAAGGAGTTCTTAAAAAGTGATAACATAATAAATAAATTGGGGTAAAGTATTAATAAGAGTTAATTTGACTACCTGGCTTCCCGAGGGTTTTAATAGAAGGTAATTTAGTGCTTGGTCATTTGAGGATGTTGATCAAAGGCATCGTATCTGACTGCCTGAGGGCATTGATTAAATATACATACCGAATCTGGTCATTTGTTGATGTTGATCAAAGGCTTGATGCTATGTGGTCCACCATGTGCCACGTAACAACACTCCATTCTTGAGTCCCTACACTGATCCTTGTAGTATTGAGTAGTGACCCTATGTACTTTTTCCATACTATATTGTGCATCTATGTGTTTGTATTGAAATCATTGTACTTCTCCCTGAGTTTTTCTTTTGAATGGAATGAGTGTTAGTCATTCTTGGTGACTTGGTATTGTAGTATGGATGTTTGTCCTCATGTTGAGTGTTCTCCATGAGTTATTGATTATTTTCATTTGTATGCATTAATTGGCGTTAGTGTATACCTACGTTCCCTTGTATGCTTGATTCCTTATTTGGGTTGTGTGACTACCTTCGAAGAACGATGGGGTGGGCTTGAGGGTTACACATGGTTAGGAGGCATGACCATCCACTATTGGGGACTGATGTACATGTGAAAGACTTCTTCTAGTGATGAATTTTTGAGCATGATGTGCTCCTTCTATCCCTTGTTATGCATTTTAGTGTTTTATGCTTACATGTTTATATGCTCAGTAGACTACATTTTCTTTCGATGTTATTAATTATACTGAGTGTGTATGACCTCAGTTTATGCTTTTTGGTACTCCCCAATGTGGAGATGTTCATTTTTATGCCGTACATTAGAGTTGGCATTAGTCAATTTCCATCTTTATGCATCTTTAGTACATCTGTGCATATGTCTACTATTTTTGTGTATATGTTCAGTAGTTTTGCGCATTCATGCAAAATTGTTGTGCATTTGAGAAAGATTTATTTCAAAAAACCCTATTTCTACACATTCATTCTGACCCTACTTCAATGCATTTACAACAATGTAGTGTTCCTTGGGGTCTGTGTAGAAATGGATTCCATGGTTAGATTCCTTATGTTTTTGGGATCGTTTCCATACATTTGCATCTCGTTTTCCGTTTCAATTTAGCATTGCATAGATCATTTTTTATTTTGGGATTAAAATGAATCTAGTTTTGGATTTCTTTGAGGATGAACTTGTCTCCTTGTTTGGTCACTGGTTATGATGGTTTGTTCTTGTTTCGTGAGGATTTTGGATGTGGTCTAGACTCTCATGTGGTGGTTTGAATGTGTCCGTCCATTCTTTCTAGTGTTTTTTGGTTGTCATGGAACCCTTGGGAGTGATTGTAAGACTTATGCTTGGGCACAATCATTCAATAATCGTGGTATTATTCCTTATTGTTTTTCTTTTTTGTTTAGTTATGTACTTATGTTTTTGGTGTTATGGCTATTGACAAAAAAAATTATTCAATGCATGTTTGACCCTGTGTTATAAGGGTTCCTTATCAGGGCATTGCATTAAACCCTTGTAACTTAGAAAGGGAATGGAGGGTGATGCCACCAGGTTTGTGGCAATTGTTTAGAGTGTCAAAGGGTTAAATCCAAACATCAACATCTAGTTAGATTATTGTAACCACATGCCATTCCTGAATGGAAGTGACAAATAATTAATTCAAGGCCTACCCATGTCGAGAAATAAACACAATATTGTTTTTATGGTGGTAGAAAAATTAACTAATGTAGGACATTTAATACCAGGGATCTTAATTGATGGAGAACCCATTATAGAAAGGAAATTTATTTACCATATTTTCCAGTTGCACAAAATTCTCAAGAAAATCATTTTAGATAGAGATGCTAGAATGACATCTAGGTTTCGGAAAACATTATTTTCAACTTTGGGAACTCAATTGAGCATAAGTTTAGCATATCATCTAGAGAAAAATGGTCAGACAGAAATGGTAAACTAATTTTTAGAGGAGCTCCTAAGGGTACTACATGGACCAACAATATAAATGGGATGACTACTTGTCATTAGTAGAGATTTCTTACAATAACTCTTATCAATCAACCATTTAGATGAAACCTTTAAAAGAATTATATGGAAAAGGTGTAGGATACTTATCAGATGGTATAACCTAGAGGATAGGGTAATCCTCAGATCCAAGATGCTCTAAAAATGGAAGAATTGGTAATATTGATCAAAGAATGATTGGTTGAGGCTAATAATAGACATAAAAGTTATACATATGCAAAAAACACACCTAGACAACTTGAAGTTGGGGAGAAGGTATCCTTAAGGGTTAAACCTCAGAAAACTTCAATTAAGTTTGGCAATTTTTCTAAACTAGCACCTAGATATGTGGGACCATTTGAGGTCCTAGAAGTTATCAACCCTGTAGCCTATAGAATTTCTCTACCACCATCTCTCACCCAGTTGCATAATATTCTTCATGTTTCATATTTAAGAAATACATAACACATTTGGAGCATATAATTGACTGGAACTCCTTACATATTTAGGATATATGGGTGGTCATGATAGAACCACTCAAGGTGCTTGAGATACATAAGCTACATTTACATAACCACATAACCATGATGTTACTCAATGAAAGGTCCAATGAGACCAATATGGAGGGGACTATGTTGATTATGATGAAATCCTTAAAAAATTTCCTCATTTGTTTTAAGATTTTTGAATATATACTAAGTGCTTGTTAGTATCGAGGAACACAGAGGGGGGGGGGTGAATCAGTGTTCTAAAATTTTTAATCTTAGTAATCTGATTCAACCATAAACCAAATGCAATGAAAATAAAATAACTATAACACAAAACAAGCATCCATATATAATCATAACACCATGAGTTTTACGTGGAAACCCAGTTAAGGGAAAAACCACGGTGGGGATGGTACCCATAAATTCTTACTCTACAACAATAATAACCCTATTAAAGGTTTGAGTGCAATAAGAGTGGAATGCACATGCATTCAGGCTTACAGCCTAGAGCTCACTTCTCAATTACAAAAGAGGGCTACAACCCTTAGGAAAGAATACTACTTTACAATAAGTATTGAACTACAATCCAAAATAGTGAAGTACTAGAAGTTAACATCACATATGCCTATACAGTTCCATGTAAGCGCAACAAAATAATGCTTAATCTACAATCTCAAATCCTCTCATATCAAATTCACATGTACAACATTTAACCATATCATGTCTAACTATCTCTCTCATAAATCTTCACAAAAGATCGATCTTACCAATTGCAAAAACAATATCTCAATCAGCCGAGCTTAACAACATAAAATGTAGTGTATGAAGTGTCGACCAAATCCATTAAAAAATATTCATACTACCCTCAATCGATGCCATAAATATCTTCCACCATGTCGGCTTAATCAAAACAAACTAATAAATTTTTGCAATTAATCGATCTGATAGGATCGCTTAATGATCCACTGGCTGACTATGACTGTTGTTCACTAAATATTGATTTCTTCCATTCAAAACTCTATAACTCGATCATATGATGTCATGAACTGGTGAAATCATGGAATAAGGTAGTATATACCCTATAGAATCTTATCCTAGCTTTGCACCTCAAAACTCAAAGTCAACTATCTATATCGATCCTTATATTGTAGCTTGTACACTGCCTTTGTTTTCCCAAACTTAGCCAATTTAGCAATTGACCTTTGATAAGTAAAAAATAAGATAAGTGACCATATGAATCATATATGGTTTCCATTAATGAAAACATACAAGCTTGTTATCAGTGTCTCTTGCCAACAATCTTCCCCTTTGGCATTGAAGGAAACAATACTTAGTGAAAAATGACTAAGTGTCCAAACAAGATGCCCAACTCCAAAAAGATTTCTCTCCCTAACCAAAAACTTGTGCTACCCTTGAGGTCAATGTCTCATTTTTCACTCCTTATCTCTCCCCCTTTGACATCAATGGAAAAGGCTCGGGTACCGACAAAATGTGACTACCAAAATCTTATATAACTCTGCCTATATACAATCATGTAAAAATACTTACAAAAGTTTGAATACATCTAAGAAATTATTCTTCAGAGCAGCAAAATATGTGTTCCAACTCTTTTTCATGCTCTCCATTACTTCAATTTGACCACAGATGGCATAAGACAACTTCTCTACCGCAACAATTTTTGATGCATTTGGTAAGGTGTATGTTTCTTCTGCTTCGTTGAAGTCATTCATCAAAACATCAAGTTTAGGAATAATTAAGTTCATCAACTCATTGATCCTTCCCTTAACTCTATTCCTTTCAGTTACAAGTGTTCTGATTTTGTCATTCAATGAAGTCACTTGAACTGCATGATCTGATGCTAAATTCTTCAAAGGATCACATGTCTTTTTTTTTTTTCAGGTAGCTTCACCTCACTCTCCCTTATAATCTTATCAATATCAAAAACATACTTAGGGTTCTGAGAATTTGATTTGTCAAGATCTTCAAGCGCAACCAAGAGTTGCCTTTGAACACTGCTATAAATTGTTGGATCATCCATCAGGACCTTCCTCAAGTTGCTAGACTCCCTTTGAGGCATAAAGCTTTAATACCAATTATTGGTATTGAGGAACATTGAGGGGGGGGGGGGGGGGGGGGNGTGGGTGAATCAATGCTCTGAAATTTTTAATCTTAATAATCATATTCAACCATAAACCAAATGCAACGAAAAGAAAACAACTGAAACACAAAACAAGCATCCACATAATCATAACACCATGATTTTTGTGTGGAAACCTGGTTAAGGGAAAAACCACAATGGGGATGGTACCCAAAAATGATTACTCTGCAATAGTAATAACCCTGTTAAAGGTTTGAGTTCAATAAGAGTGGAATGCACAAGCATTCAGGCTTACAACCTAAAGCTCACTGCTCAATGACGAAAGAGGGCTACAATCCTTAAGAAAACACAGTGCTTTACAATAAGTTTTGGACTACAATCCAAAATAGTGAACTGGAAGTTAGCATCACATATGCCTATACAGTTCCATGTAAGCGCAACAAAAATCTGCTTAATTTGCAGTCTCAACTCTTCTCATATCAAATTCACATGTACAACATCCAACCATATCATGTCTAAGCATCACTCTCATAAATCATCACAAAAACTCGATCTTATATACCCAATTGCAAAAATAATATCTCAACTGGTCGACCTTAAGAACATAAAATATGGTGTGTGAAGTGTCGGCCAAATTCATTAACAAATCTTCATGCTAACCTCGATCGATGCCATAAATATCTTCTAGCATGTCATCTCAATCAGAACAAACTGATAAATCGATATGATAGGACCACTTAATGATCCACTAGCCAACTGTGACTTTTCTTCACTGAATACTGATTTTTGTCACTCAAAACTCCATAACTTGATCACATGACATCACCATCTGGTGCAATCATGGAATAAGGTAGTATATACCATGTAGAATGTTATCCTAGCTTCACAACTCAAAACTCAGAGTCAACTTTCAGTACTAATCCTTATATTGTAGCATGTCTCTGTTTTCCCAAACTTAGCCAATTTAGCAATGTCACCTTTGGTAAGTACAAATTAGGACAAGTGACCATATGAATCATGTATGGCTGTCATCAATGACAACATACAAGCTTGATATTAGTGTCTCTTGCCAACATAACTATCATGTTTTTATTTCTAAACAATGTGATTTCAATCATCGAGGACAATAATTAACAAGGGGGGATATGTTACATCCCTTAAGAAATTTCAAACAACTACAATAACTGTTTCATGGAAGTATGAATTTAGTTAATTGTGTGGATTTTGATTAAGAGTTACTATGTTCAATTATGATAATTATTGAATAAATAATATTCTTATGGAAATTAATATTCAAGGATGAATATTGTCATGTGATGATCTAGATGATTTATTTGCTTAAAAATGTTATGAAGAAATAAATGTGAATATGGCTAATCTTTTTCTTGTCAACAAATGTAGGAGGTCACCCTTGTGAATGGGGGAGAGTATCATCAGAGAGAGAAGGTGCAGATGCGAGGTGAAGATCGGAAATGCCACCCAAGTAGGAACCCACAACTAAGTATCTTGGTCATCAGGTCTATGGGTTAGGATTGTTAGCCTTGGTCTTATGTGGTCATGTCGGGTTTGTTGTCATTCTTATCCTTGTTTTGATTAAAGAATTGACAATCCTAGATTAATGAATGTTCATTGAGAGCTTCCTCTATTGATTGAATGGAACAACCTTCTCAGTCTCTCCATTTATTCATGAATATACAATTATTGTATATACCTAACATATATGTATACATACATACATACATAAAGAACCATAATCGGGGATAATTTTCTCTAAGTACGATTGTTAGGATCGTACTTGGGTTTAGTAGAGAATACCATTGATTTGCTAATATTTGGGTGGATTTGTATCATCCTTCATCACAGATTTTTCACTAGGCATGTTCTATTCATTATAACATTTCCACGATGAATTCATTATCATATATAGCCTCCTTTGATCATAATGATTGAACTTTCATCAATAGATCCAATCTTCATAGATCTTTAGTTGTAATATACAGTGCAGTGCTTTTAAAAGGAAATTATTGCTTGCATTCAAAAGGAATGCACTACTATCTGTGCATTCAATGAGTATACTTGTATAACTATGCACTCGAAAGGAAAGTAATTCATATGCATGCATTAAGGGTCTTGTAGAAAGATCACAGTCATTGTCCAAAGGACAAAGGATTAGGTAAATAGGAACATCCTATAGGATTATGAATGTGTTTAGATGACCTGGTTAGTAAGAGAACACATTTTCCATTTAGGATTTCAAGTTCCCAAGGTTGGGGAAGACCAAGAGAGTCAGTTTGACCCTTACGTGAGTTTGGTGGTGACATTGACAATACAAAGTACAATGCTTGAATTATAAAACCTTGGCTAATGTGGTGTTATGCAATGGTATAATAATCACTAGTCACTTGAACCAGTAGGACATTGTCTATTTAGGAAGGTCATTCTCATAAGCAAGGAAATCTATAGGGTGTGACTAGCTAAGACAATTGTGGGTTTTAAACACCAAGTTTCAGATGGCAAGAAATATTGGATCCTGTTTTTGTACCTCTTGTGTAGGTCTGAACCACTTTCAGAAGGAAGTTGTGCGTGAGATTGTTAGGTCAAGATCAAAATATCAAAGGTTGGTAAGTAGAGCATCTGATGATACTTTTCCCTCTCCTGGAAGATAATCAGGAGCACTTGTAGAAATGAAAACAATATCAAAACCATCAAGCTTATTAGGTTCTAAGGTTTCATGCATTGTTAGTTATTTCAGTTATTGAATTTCTCATTTGGCATAAGTGCAATGGAATAGTTAGTTAAATTCATTTTCATGTTTAGGTGGTTAATTAAGTAGTAATATCTTCTACTTGCAGTTAATTAACAAACTTTTCAGTTATTCATATTCACGTGAAAAGAAAAGTAGTTTCTTTCTGTTAATTAGGTATTTAAAGTAAAAAAAAATATATATTTCTTACAAATTGTTCATTATTTGATATTATTATCATGTGGATAGTTTAACATGTTACAATAATGCATCATTTGATCAATTAACTTGACCCCATACCTTGGTGCTAAAAGGTCCCATAGATCCATCTTTTAAAAATACATAACATTAGTTAGAGTAGTGACAGGGCCTAGAATGTTATTATCTTAGAGCTAGTAAAAAAATGGTTATCCTAATATAAAATAAAAGGTACTTCACAAATTACCTCTTTGAAATGCGATTTAACAAGATTCACTTAATATTAAAAACTATCAAATGCATTTGAATTGTTCGAAAAAGGGTTTTGCCTGTCCAGAAGTAATTTTCTATTGTTCTGTTGAATACAAAGGTGTATGCTTATGACATCCCAACATTTTCCCAATCAGCAAAATGACAAAGGTTAGTCACGTCGCTCATAGAAGTCTTTGAACGTTATGCATTGCATTCCCTTTAGAATAGTTTGCTTGGCCACATGGAACTTGATCTCCACTGCCCCTTGCTAGGTCTGCTGCAAATGGAAATCTCCAATCACATCTTGTCATCCATAACTTAATCATTGATAGCATTTGTTCAATTTATAGCTCCAGAAGAAAGTATCCAAGCTGGTTATAATCTATAACTGCATTATCCCTCTCAATCCTGTCAACGTATCCGAAAACGGCAGCGGCTATGCAGCCACGAAAATAGACATCATACCAAGGGGCACTTAATAGACTTAGTTTTTTTTTTTTCTGAAAAGTGCCCCTTGGTATGATGTCTATTTTCATGGCTGCATAGCCGCTGCCTCCGAAAAATGCTTAGTTCACACACATGCTAAATCTCCCAAAACACAAAAAGGTTGGAAGCAACATTAATAATCCCTGACCAAGAACAATCCAAAAACCCAACGGGCATTTATAGATTTGCATAAATAATCTGGTTTTCCCAAACGACAGTCCTGACCTGAGCACAAGATAACCCAATTAGTAGAAACAAAATAAAAAACTACTAAAAGATGCTCACTCACTGTCTACCTTCTGGCCGGGTATCTTGCTATTACCTTCTAGCATTCCTCACTCGTTTTGTTCTGCCAATGTTCCACTTCCTCCAGATTTCATTCCAGGGATGTACGGACATCCTGAAAAGTAGTTGATTGTCATGACACCTCCATGGTATTTTAAAAGTAAAACATCAATTAACAAATAACGCATCAGTTTATATAGGCAGTGGTGTATGCTATGCATGTATTTTACGAATTCTAATGTATGGTCTAGCTCTCCAAACACTTATTTAAAAACAGTTGTGAGAAACAAAAACAAAACCTGATTCCTCCTTGTCACTGCATGTCTGTCATGATACACCCTGTCAAGGTGCAAACCTATGTCTACAGCTTTCTTTAGTTAGGTTCACCAAAAATCTCCACAAGTACATTGTCCTTGTTTGAAATGATGGAACCGGTTCGCATCTCTGACAACAATTTCTCTTGCTACAATCTTGGAGATAAACTTAATCACAGTGTGGCAGTCAACACATACTCGAAGATTCTTGACAACTGTAATAGTTGTTCCAGGGGATGTGTTCAACAATCCAAATGCAATTGCTAACTTCTCACTATGGTGGCCAAGGAATAATTCTTGTTCCTCCTCCTCAACATCATTCAGTAATTGTTCTGAATCTGCAAAATACCCTGCCCCTTTCATCTCCCATGATAAGCTCTCCAGTTTTGCATAGATTTCATGTGTTTGTGGGTGTGATCTGTCTCCTGCACAAAACACGTGTACCATTTTATGGACTTCAACCCAGCTACATCCAGGTATCTTTTTTGTTCCTCTGTCTTTCATCAATCTCCTTACTTTGTGAACATCATCCCACTTGCCCACTTCTGCATAGATGTTTGACAGAAGAATATAAGGTGAGGCATTTTTAGGATCCAACTCAAATAGGAGAGTTGCTGCAAATACTCCCAGCACTATGTTCTTATGTGATCTACAAGATCCAAGAAAAGACACCCATACAGCCACTGTAGGTTTGATTGCCATTTTGATGATGAACTTTAAAGCTTGCTCAAGATAGCCAGCACGGCCAAGAAGATCAACCATGCATGCATAGTGATCAATTGTAGGCATAATGCAATAAGAATCATTAATGCCATTGAAGTATTTACACCCAATATCCACCAAACCTCCATGGCTGCATGCAAATAAAACACAAACAAAGGTAACATGGTTAGGGTATGTTCCAGAATGCTTCATTAGTTCAAAGAGATTGAGTGCATCCTTATGAAAGCCATGCATTGCATATCCTGCAATCATAGCATTCCATGAGACTGCATGTCGTTGAGACATTCTACCAAACAATTTGCGTGCCTTCTTTATGCTTCCACATTTTGCATACATGTCCACCAAAGCACTCGCAACTACAACATCTGACAAAAGTCCATTTGCAATTACGCTTTTATGAATGGCCATACCCTGTTCCAAAGCTCCCATCTTGGCACAGGCTGGGAGTATGCTGCCAAAGGTGAACTCATCAGGTTGGACACCTGCCAACTGCATTTGCTTAAAAGTATCCAAAGCCCTTTCAACAAGCCCATTCTGTGCATATCCCGCGATCATCGCATTCCATGAGACCACATCTCGTTGAGGCATTTCTGTGAAAATCCTAAAAGCCTCATCAAGCATACCATTTTGTGCACATCCGGCAATCACTGTTGTCCATGAGACCACATTTCTCTGAGGCATTTCTTTGAAAAGTTTTAAAGCCTCGTCAAGAACCCCATTTTGTGCAAATCCTGCAATCATCGCATTCCATGAGACCACATCTCGTTGAGGCATTGCTTTGAAAAGCCTTAAAGCCTCGTCAAAGACACCATTTTGTACATATGCTGCAATCATCGCATTCCATGAGATAACATTTCTTTGAGGAATTTTATCAAACAGTTTCCGTGCCTTGCGTACGCTTCCGCATTTTG
This sequence comes from Thuja plicata, assembly GCA_018584345.1. Lineage (NCBI taxonomy): Eukaryota > Viridiplantae > Streptophyta > Pinopsida > Cupressales > Cupressaceae > Thuja > Thuja plicata. The sequence continues at coordinate 968,054 of MU228559.1, read as the reverse complement.
CATACATGTCTACCAGGGAACTTGCAACTACAACATCCGACAAAAAGCCATTTTCAACTACGCTTTCATGGATGGCCATACCCTGTTCCACAGCACCCGTTTTAGCACACGCTGAAAGGATGCTGGCAAAAGTTGCAGGATTTGGTTTTAAACCTGTCAACTGCATTTGCTTAAAAGTCTCCAAAGCCGTTTCAACAAGACCATTTTGTGCGTATCCTGCAATAATCGCATTCCACGAGACAATATCTCGCCGAGGCATTTCATTGAAAATCCTTAAAGCCTCATTAAGAACGCCATTTTGTGCATATCCTGCAAGCATAGCATTCCAAGAGATCACATCACGTCGAGGCATTTTGTTGAATAGCTCTAAAGCGTCATCAAGAAAACCATTTTGTGTGTATCCTGCAATCATTGCATTCCACGACACCACATTTCTTTGAGGCATTTTATCAAATAGTTCTCTTGCCTTATGTACACTTGCACATTTTGCGTACATGTCTATCAGAGCACTCACAACTACAACATCTGACAAAAAACCCCTTTCCCTTATACTTTGATGAATGTCAATACCTTTTTTCAAAGCTCCCATTTTGGCACAGGCTGGTAGGATGCTGGCAAAGGTGAACTGGTCCGGTTGAACACCTTCCAATTGCATTTGATTGAAATTCTCCAAGGCCTTTTCAACAAGTCCATTTTGTGCATATGCTGCAATAATCGCATTCCATGAGACCACATCATGTTGAGGCATTTCTTTGAAAAGCATTAAAGCCTTGTCAAAGTCACCATTTCGTGCATATCTTGCAATCATCATATTCCATGAGACCACATCTCGTTGAGGCATTTCGTTGAAAAGCCTTAAAGCCTCATCAAGAGTTCCATACTGTGCATAGCCTGCAACCAATCCGTTCCACGAGACCACATCCCGTTGAGGCATTTCATAGAAAAGTTTTAAAGCCTCATCAAGAATACCTCTTTGTGCATATCCTGCAACCATAGCATTCCATGTGGCTATATTTCTCTGTGGTATTTTGTCAAACAGTTCCCTCGCCTTGTGTATGCATCCGCATTTTGCATACATGTCTATCAAGGCGCCCACAATTACAACATCTGATAAAAATCCGCTTTCAATTATGCTTCTATGGAATACCTTACCCTTTTCCAAAGATCGTATTTTGGCACAGGCAGGAAGAATGCTGGCAAAGGTGAACTGATTGGGTTGAACATCTGTCAGTTGCATTTCATGAAACAGTGACAATGCCTCGTGAGGATACCCATGTTTTCGGTAAGCTGCAATGATCACATTCCACGAGAAGCCATCTCGTTCTGTCATTTCGTCAAACAATTTACGTGCATTTAACAAACTACCACACTTGGCATACAAGTTGATAATGTTATTTTGAAAAAATGTGAGTGTAGCAAATGCAAACCCCTTGTGAATGATGAAAGAGTGGATTTGTTTTCCCTGTGAAAGTGCATTCTTGCCGATGCAGGTGTTCAGTAGTTGAAGATATGTGTTACAGTCTGAAGGAGGGTTGTGTGTTGTAAGCAAAATGTCTACTGCATCTTCCAACCGATTCTCTCTACACAATGCTCTCAGTTTGGGATTGAAATTGATACGGGCTGTGGCTGACATAGTATGATTATTATTGAATTGCGTGTTTGTATGAATTTCAATTCTGCTTCTACCGCACTGATATCCCACCAGTATCACCGAAGTCTTCGCCCTCGAAGATGGTACTAAAGCCATCTACTGATATTTCTGGATTAGACTTCATGCTTGATTTCCCAGTGCGAACATATTTTATCCTGGCAAACTGCTTTGGTGGAGGATCGCACTTTCCTGTCTTAACGCTAATAAAATTCCCTTTTCCTTTTTGTTTTCTTCCCATTGAACAGATTGGTCATCTGTGCTTGGCAATCTTTGCACATTAATATGCATTTTTTCTTTCTGCCATTTTCATCTTCTCAGCTGATTTCAATTTCTTCTAAAAGTTACAATTCTTTCAACGCTAAGGGCCCGTTTGGCAGCAGGAATACCATATCCTGGATATGGTCAATTCAAGAAGATGCTGCATATTCAAGAAGATGCTTATCCTCAAAATGAAATCCAGAATATGGTCTGACCCGTTTGGTTCATCCGGAAGATGAATGAGAAGATGCATAAGGAATTTTAATTCTTTATTTTTTAATTTCTTTGAATATGGTGTGTATATATACACACATGCACACATGTGCATATATACATACATACATACATGTGTGTGTATATACACATGTATATATACATGTGTATATATATACACACACGTGTATATCTGTATATACACACATGTATACACATATACACACATACACACATGTGTGTGTATACACACATATACACACATTTGTGTACATACACACACACACACACGTGTGTGTGTATATACACACATACACACGTGTGTATACACATATAAACACATTTATGTATATAATAATATATCTACACGTGTATATATACACACATACATGTGTGTATATACACACATATAC
>MU228559.1:923098-965469 GCA_018584345.1 Thuja plicata | reverse complement strand
ACACGTGTGTGTGTATATACACACATACACACGTGTGTATACACATATAAACACATTTATGTATATAATAATATATCTACACGTGTATATATACACACATACATGTGTGTATATACACACATATACACACCATACATATACACATACAAGTGTGTATCCATGTATACACATATACACACGTGTATATATATACACACACCATACATGTGTGTATATATATAGAGATATACACACGTGTGTATATACACACATATACACACATACACACACCATACATGTATGTATATATACACATATGTGTATATACACACATACATGTATGTATATATACACATGCATATATACACACGTGTATATACACACATGTGTATATATATATACAACCTTATAGCAATATAATATACATCTTTATAGTCACGGATGCCACGAAATATTAAATTTGCTTTTCTAAAAATTGGAATTCCCATTCCACTTATTTTGAAATTCCAATTCCAATTCCACCTATTTAGGTGGAAGATGATATTCCCATTTTGGGGGCAAAATGAGAATTTCGGAATTCCAATTCCATTTTTTTCCAAGGACCCAAACATGGAATTTGGCATTATCCAGAATTAGATGATGTCAATTCCGGTCCAATTCCTGCTGCCAAACGGGCCCTTACAGATATATCTTTGTCACTTATTTTGGCTTTGTAATATGAGTTTTATGTTTTTAAAGAATTAAAGATTGAAGTTTATCTATGTTAAAGTTATTTGGTGTATGATTTTTATTTATTTTTTATATCATATTTATAGAGGTTTGAATCTTGATGAATAGTATAATTTGAAATATACCATAATCTTTATCAATTGAATTCCAATTTTTTAATTATATAATTTATTTTAAAAATTAATTGTTTTCTATTATAATTAGAAACATTAATTATGTTCAACCAATGGAACTACAATCTTTTATTATATGATTTTTTTTAGAAATAACTATCTTCTAACTTCTTTTATTTTATTGATTTACTTTTTTTTTCTTAAAATCTTCACATTTTGCACTCTCAAATATAGTGTTCAAGCGACACCTTTAAGAACTTATTTATTGTGAGGATAGAAAATTGTGGAAAGTTAGACTTTAAAAGTGTTTTTTTTTTTTTTTTAAATAAAGAAATAAATGTGACTCTTTTTCAAGGTTTGAGTGTGATTAATGTAATACGTTATGTTTGTCTTTTCTCAAAAAGAGTTTTTGATAATTTTAATAAGAAAATACAAATAAATTGATTGTAAATTAAGAATTGTGAATCTTAATGAATAAATCAATCATTATCAATCTTTTTCATTTGTGTTGCAATCTTTTGGATTGAACTATTTATAGTTCTTTCACCATAATCAAACAAAGTTTTACAATGTGCACAAACTAATCTTAAATTAAAACTCTTAATTTATCAAGATCTTTTGAACAATGTGCACAAACTAATCTTAAATTAAAACTCTTAATTTATCAAGATCTTTTGAATAATTATATTAGCTTTGTAATGAGCCTAACTTGGCCTCATCTTTAAACCGTCAAATTTTAATCAATTTCTTCGGAAATCATACGTTTGACATTTTACCAAACAACCTATCCAGCTCTGAGAATATATTTATCTCTTTATGTGCTTGAATTTTTAAAGATATCAGTTTGAATTGTTGTTGTCGTAATAATAGAAAAGGAAACTAAATAACAATAGTATTTATTGATATTCACTGTGACGGCAATGTAAATAAAAAATACCGTAAGTCTCCAATGTCACTGGAAGCAACTCACGCCACCCAATAGGGTCTTCACGTGAGCCCCTAGCCGTAGCTCAACAGCTACTTCACCACGCTGCCCGGACTGTAGCCTAGGTGGCTACTCCACGCAATCCCAGACTGCAGCCTTAGCAGCTGCTGTAGTCACCCGCGGTACAGATGTATAGCCCGCGACAAGGTGGTGGTAGGTAACTCTCCACGCGTGGCCACTGCTAGAGTTGAGTACCAATCCGCACTCCTCTGGCTGTTCAATATGCAGAACCCGTAATGTGTGAAGGTAGGAAACCTCACGCAACAGACTAGCAATTGGTTCTTGCTTCTTTATTATGCCATACAGCCTGACCTCTTGTGCAGGGCACAGTTCAACAATATTTGTTTCCAGAATTTCAGATCTTCCTCGTATACAACAGCACGAAGAGAGACAATCGAGTATACAACAGCATGAAGAGAGACAATCGATTAAAGACAATTGATTATACCTCAAGAAGAATCAATTGGTTATTAGCTCAAGAAGAATCAATCTTCAAGAAACTAATTTTACCCTTTCAACTAGGGCTCATATGATTAGGAACAATTCCCAAGAAGAATTTTCAATAATCAATATTCGATGTCTTACTTCACAAATGAGCCTGTATTTATAACTCCTTGGTCTCCATAGTTTCCAAAAACCATCATCAGTTAATTGCTCTTCATAATATAAACTTCTAAATCGTTATAATAATAATAAAGTATTATTATTATAATAACACCTTATTATTAATTAATAACGTATTGTTATTAATTAATACAATTAATTATCAAATATAATTCTGATGATAATTCCTGCAACACCTGCCATACTGATTGACCAACATGCTCATCACTGCACTACCAAAAAAGGCAATTGCCAAAAATAGAATTACTATAAATAGTAAGTCCCCAGTCCAAGAAACTGCATAACTGAATATCGTCTGGAGAATTGACCACTGCCAATACTGCCCTGTCAGAAATAGAAACTGACCAACTGACTTACTAAAAATAGCAAGTCTGCCAACTGGGACCCTCAAAACCCTACATCAGCTCACGAGGGTCGCAATGATGAGCTAACAAATTCATTGCCACAACCTGCTAAAAAATAGGGTCATCACAGTCCACCCTCCCCAAGATTGCTTGTCCCCAAGCAATCATCGGAACAAGGAACATCACAGTCCTCCTGGATCTCACAGAAAAAAGTATACCTTGCTACTGACATAAACTGTAGGCTCATGTAGCATCACCCAAAATGCAAAACGGATAACTCTGTAGAGAGACCTCAAATAACCGCTCACCCAAACTCCTGCACTGAATCTGTCTCTGCCCGGATCCCGAAAGAAGTGTACTTCAGGATCATCAAAAACCAGGATGTATGGGAGACTCGGATCCCCTATATACTGAACTCCCCCAGCACACCCAACAAATCTGTACTGAGTGTGTAGATCCTCTGCACAACAATGATGACTACCTCTGTACCAAACTGTACCCGAGCCTGGATATCCGCCCACTGTATAATCTCTGTAGTCACAGTAACTCTCCAAGTCACCTGCTACTGACTTGTAGCCAAAACTTCCATCAACTGCTGATGGCGAGAGCCCATCCCATAACGGATGATAAGGACTAGGAGCCAATCCACATCTGTGTGCCATCAACTCATCAACATGTGAATCGAAGGAAAAATAATGAGCACTCCTCACCATGTAATGACGATAAAAGGCTCTACTCTCCGTCAAAGGTTCATCATTCCCTAGTCGTGAACCCAAAGATGGCTCCAAGCTCAAACTTTGAAAAATAGGTTGGACAGGATCCTGGGTGACCCTTTCAACAAACCCAACCTCAAACTCTCTGTGAGGGAGCATCGTAGTCAAAGTACTTACAATCTCTCTCACCAAATGTCGGATTGCACCTGTACCCCGGATGAGAACACCCTCAGAAGCTCGGTAAGATCCCTCATGAATTTCTGAACTCTCAAGAAGGTGATCCAAGAATGACTTTGGGCAATAACATCTATAGGAGGTAGCATCCAACTGCTCCCCTCGGAACCATAACTGGTTATCATGTGACTGTGACGTAGCCAACTGCCTATCATCACCAGCTATGGGTTCACCAACACCCGACTCAGGTGATACCATGCCTCCCTGCTGGGCAATCAAAGGAGTAGTGACATGAACAGGAACACTAAATGTTGACTGGTCCACTGCACTGCCTACAACGTCCTGTACCGTATCACCTGACGTAATGCTACCAACTGAAGTATCCATCCTGACCAAAATATCCACCCTGAAGTCTGGCACATTACAACCCTCTACTGCAGTGCCTAACTTAACTGCACCAGTATCCAATGGAAGTGAATCTGTACCTCCAATGCTGAAATCAAAGGGGGATGTACCATCACATCCCACAACCCCAACTGTGGACATCATCAGATCACCAGACACCACAATATGTAACTGTACAGGATCAGGTGCTGGTGTAGACTGAAGCTTCTCCAGTTCCATAGTCACCTCTGCTAACTGGGCCTGAGACTCCTGGAGAGCCAATTGAGTGCTCTCTAAAACCACTGAAGTCGTCGTGAGCTCCTGAGTGAGCTCTCTCACCTCATCCTCTCTATCCAAGAGTGCCCCATATACGGTACTTCCCCACTCAACAAGATGATCTCGGTCAGCTACCAACTGAGAATAATCTCGTCTCAGAATCTTGGCAGCCTCCCGTAAGGAATGAATCTCTGCTAAGGCCAAGTAACAACCACCAAGCTCATCATCCATAGGAGAACCCCATCCATGAACAACTAGCAGTTGCCGAGCAGCATCAAAATGCTCAAATGTGGTAATAATATCGCGCTCGCTAACTCTCAACTGGCTAGTCACATGATGACTATGAATGGTCGGTCTTCTATGCAACACCTCTGACATACTGTCCACACTGCAGATGGAAGTGGTATCCAATGTACGCCTCTCATAAACACTATCCTCTAGTGTGCTTCCAATCGAGCGCTGTGAACTGATAGTTGAACTCACGTCCTCCAACAGAGTACCAACATCCGACACGTCTCCGCTGAACTCCTCTGTACATGAAGAAGATGCTATAGAATTTATCTCCTCAACACTCTCAGCTGCCTCATCCTCTGTAACCTCCGGTTAATCCAGATCCTGGGACCGATCTGTACTCTCTAGTACCTTAGGGTCCTCTCCCAGGGCCTGCTGCAGACATGGCTCACTACTGGTGGAGTCATCCCCAGGAGTCACATAAGAGGTATTTGAAGCAACCCAAGTTGCTAGTAAGGGCTCTATCTCCTCAGGTGTCCCGGACTGAACCTCATATGTCCCCATACTAGCCACTGAATTGGAGTTATGCTGGCATGAGTTCGTATTTACTGTCTCGAACTCAGTACTAGCATCATCTCATGTGGCCTCCATACTCACATCCCTCATACAGGAGAAAACTGGCATCTCCTGTACTAACCCCATCAAGTGACTGCCGCTATCCAGATCTGTACAATCTATCTCTGTCCCCTCAAGGCAATCCTCAAAGGTGGTATCCTCCTGGAAATCTTAACTAGAGTCACTGTCTGACTCAATAATACAATCGGGTGTGGTACTGACATCCCTTGCAGTCGTCATCTCCTGCTGTATCCCAGCGTCATCCACGCTACAAGGTAGCTCCAGGCTCTTGTCTGTCCTACCTGAGAGGGGTGCTACCTCTCGCTCCAAAGCTACACCACGACAGCTAACATATACATCTCCGATAACCAATCCCTCCTCGAGAGAATCTAGACCATCAGAGGCCACTACTATATCCATTGTATCTGCATCCACTACAGTAACTACACGGAAAGCCTCAACCTGTTGAAGCTCAGTCCTGCAGTCTACCACTGGTACTGACACGTCCATTTGTCTATCATCAGATACATGAGTAGGTGTCGCACTATATACTGGGGGGTCTACATCTTGGACACCTGTCGGGGAAAGCTCAAGCTTCCTGCCCTGCAATCTCGATGACGGCCTACGGAAAGCAGAAACCATGTACCTTGCTGCCCTAGCTACGGTCTCTAGGTCTGACAGACTTGCCGCCATTTTCTGCTGATGAAGTCTAAGTCTCTCCATACTCTCCATTAATGTATTTATTTTATTATTATTTCCTGCACTGCTGTGCCGGCTACCGGAGTTAAACCGCCTATATCTGTCCATCTCAAGAGTGCTGATCACTCTAAATATATCAGTAAATCTGCATTCAAAAATATTTTCCTACCCCACAGGATGGAAAGAAAATAGCTCTGATACCACTGTAATGAGCCTAATTTGGCCTCATCTTTAAACCGTCAAATTTTAATCAATTTATTCAGAAATCATACGTTTGACATTTTACCAAACAGTTGGCAAGCAATCACTGTAGTGAGCCTATCCAGCTCTAAGAATATATTTATCTCTCTATGTGCTTGAATTTTTAAAGATATCAGTTTGAATTGTAGTTGTCGTAATAATAGAAAAGGAAACTAAATAACATTTGAGTAGTAAATGCAATAAACAACATGGAATGTCATTTATTATCCTTTCCATCAATCTCATACACTCCCATTTCTAAATTGGACTCAAACTGATTTCAATTTATTAAATCAAAACTACAGTTCAACGTTCCAGCCTTACAATAGTATTTATTGATATTCACTGTGAAGGCAATGTAAATAAAAAATACCGTAAGTCTCCAATGTCTATGGAAGCAACTCACGCCACCCAATAGGGTCTTCACGTGAGCCCCTAGCCGTAGCTTAACAGCTACTTCACCACGCTGCCCGAACTGTAGCCTAGGTGGCTACTCCTCCACGCAATCCCAGACTGCAGCCTTAGCAGTTGCTGCAGTCACCCGCGGCACAGATGTATAGCCCGCGGCAAGGTGCTGGCAGGTAACTCTCCATGCGTGGCCACTGCTAGAGTTGAGTATCAATCCACACTCCTCTGGCTTTTCAATATGTAGAACCCGTAATGTGTGAAGGTAGGAAACCTCACGCAACAGACTAGCAATTGGTTCTTGCTTCCTTATTATGCCGTACAGCCTGACCTCTTGTGCAGGCCACAGTTCAACAATATTTGTTTCCAGAATTTTAGATCTTCCTCGATACAACAGCACGAAGAGAGACAATCGATCAGACAACAACAATCGATTAAAGACAATTGATTATACAACAACAATCAATTGGTTATTAGCTCAAGAAGAATCAGTCTTCGAAAAACTAATTTGACCCTTTCAGCTAGGGCTCAGATGATTAGGAACAATTCCCAAGAACAATTTTTAATAATCAATATTCGATGTCTTACTTCACAAATGAGCCTGTATTTATAACTCCATGGTCTCCATAGTTTCCAAAAACCATCATCAGTTAACTACTTTTCATAATATAAACTTCTAAATCATTATAATAATAATGAAGTATTATTATTATTATAATAACGCCTTATTATTAATTAATAACATATTGTTATTAATTAATACAATTAATTATCAAATATAATTTTGATGATAATTTCTGCAACACCTGCCACTGACTGACCAACATGCTCATCACTGCACTGCCAAAAATAGACTTACTATAAATAGTAAGTCCCCAGTCCAAGAAACTGCACAACCGAATATCGTCTGGAAAATTGACCACTGCTGATACTGCGCTGTCAGAAATAGAAACTGACCAACTGACTTACTAAAAATAGTAAGTCCAGACTTACTAAAAATAGCAAGTCTGCCAACTGGGACCCTCAAAACCCTGCATCAGTTCACGAGGGTCGCGATGATGAGCTGACCAAGTCACTGCCACAACCTGCTAAAAAATAGGGTCATCACAAGCTTCCTCCATGCGTTCCAATGATCATCATTAATCTAAGAGTTGTCAGGACCTAGTGGAGATGGGGGTAATGGAGAGAGTACTTTAGGTTCTATGGGAAGTTGCATGTCTTTAGCTATTGATCGCTTGAAAGCTCTTGTAGTTTGATTAAATGAAAGTGGATGAGGGACTGTAGAAGAAACAAGAATTTAGGCAAGGCCTTTAGTAGATTTACAAATTCTGAGAGATAACAACAAACAACAAATGTGTTATAGTTGGTTTGTAAAGTACACATCAGAGTTAAATGCTCAGGATGTGGTCGATTAGTTTCCCACCGAGTTTCTATGCCTATATACCTCTTCAATTTTTTCACAAATGCATCTATACTTCTTCCTGGTTTAACTTTTCTATCATTCATATGGCTCATATCCCTTGTAAAGTATGTGAAGAACCGTATGAACATCCATTATATTTGGTGTGAAGGTTTTTTAAAGATTGAAATGGGCAAGTACAGTAGCATCAAAGTTGTTAGCTCCAAAGATGGTGCAGGTTATGCAAAGTGTATTATCCAAATATATCTCAAATCTGAAGATGATTTTCAGATTTGTGGAAATACTGTTCTTTGTATATCTTATTAGGTCTATAGGATTCACAAGCTAAGAACTGCAAATTCAAATTTGAATGACTGAAAACTTCTCTACCTTTTTGGCTCTTTGGTCAGAAACGCAACGTTTGGCTGCTATTGTGTGTTTCAACGCATGCAAAACATTTCAGTCAAGATATTTCGTTTCCCCAGTTGCAAATTTAAAACTTTATAAAGGTGCAATAATTTGGGCTGGATTTTTGGTTTCTATCATTTGCAAAACTCGAGTCATTTTTAGTATAGAATAACTGTTTTGGTTACAAGCAAATGGAGTTAACTGAAGTTAAACTTAAACTATAAAATTTTTATGATTAAATTGTATTAGTTCTTTTAATGAATAAATTTTACAAATAGAACTTTCAATTTGCTATTTATAGTTAACAATTAATTTTTCACCTAATTTCCATTTTATTACTTCATACACAAATGAAATGTAGTTTTAAAAATAATTTTAGGTATTCAAACTGACATTACAAATATAAAATTCTTTTAAAGAAGTGTGTATATATATATATATATATATATATATATATATATATATATATATATATATATATATATCGTTTCTTATACGCAATTTTATTTCATTTCTTGTCATGTTGTCGTTGCGATTGCGTTTCTTGTTTCTCCTTTTTGATAACAGAGCATTTTAGATCATTAAAACTTGCTTTCAACTTTTAGATACGATTTAGCATATGTTTTTCTTTACTGCAGTCATTAGAATCAAGATAGATAGATAGATAGATAAAATTTTAACGTTCACAAGGCTAAACATAGCCTATGGGACAGCAAGGCAACTTAAGCAGACTTCAATAATTCAGTTCCTTTCTTGTATTCTCTAGTTTTAAGCAGTTAACCTTTAGATTCCATGTTTGAAAGCATTAATTTCTCTCAAGATTGTTACTAATTATCATTAACCTATATGCACCATAATACCACACGGCTAGGTATGTAACATATATACAAAGATTCATTACAGGAGCAATACTATTTCTGGTATCTATGTGGAGCATGAAATAATTATCAAGCAAGAATGCAAGACAGCTAGAAGAAGACATTTGAGATTCTAATTTACAGCCAGAAAAGAGAAGATAAGTATGTTTTGTTTTTTATGAAAGGTGTAATTATGGAAAAAATTAAAAATAAAAATTGAATGCTAAAGCACAGATTATTCAACTTTCGAAGCACAGCTAATAAAGTGGAGAAAAATAAAAGCTGAATAATATTATGGTTTAGTGGAGTGATAAATATCGTCCAATACATCTAGTTATTTAGAGCATGGTGTTGTAAATCACATGGCAACGTTAAGGGGTTTATAAACCCACAGTTAAGGTGGAGGCATTCAAAATTCACGCTTTTAAATAAAGAGGTAAATATAAAGATCCAAATCTTAGGGTAAGTGAATGAAACATTAAAGCATATTGCAAAGTAAATTTAAACTATACAAAACAAAGAAAACTACATCACCCGGGGACTCTTCGGGTCTAAGAACCCTGCCCCCAGACTAGGGACGTTTTGGGGACGCGGGATTGGTGTGGGGATGTCCCATAGCGTCCCCAATTTGCATATTTTTGCCGTAAATGTCCTGGAAACTTGGGGATGGTGCTGGTTGGCACCAGCAACGTTTGGCCATACTCGGGATGGTTAGGGGAAATCTAGAATGTGCCCTGCATCCCTGGGATGGCTGCACATCCCCAGCTAGGCAGCCAATTGAAAAAAAATTCCCTTAAATTAAGAAAAAAACATTTTCTTTAGGAGGATTCATATTGAATTCTTTTGGATTGCATATAACAATAGAATGAGCAGATCAGCTATAAAATGAACCATGACTGTGACTACTATCCATTGAAAGAAAGCATACAAATTACAACTGTAGAATAGAGTATATGAATATAACTCTTTTCCAACAATGGGCATACATGCAACTGCATACAACTATAGAATGAACAAAAGTATGACTGTATACAGCTGTAAGATAAAGTGGAAAGCTATATAGCTGTGGAATAAGAGAATATAGTTGTCACAATTTTTTGCCAAAGGAATGGTAAATGACTACACGTAGTTGTTGAATGATGACATGCAAATAGTTTAGCTGGATCACTTATTAATTATTATTTATTGATAATGTTTTGACAACGAATTTTGATTCCTAAACACAAATATTGTATGATAAGGTTCTATAATGTATATATGCGTGCTTTAATCATGTTTTCACATGAACATTTCAAATTTCCCTATATTTATATAGCTGTCCTCTAGCTATCCCAAAAATTGGCAAAAAAAAAAGGCGTCTTAGAAACCCACACCCCCTATCCCTTACCGTCCCTGTCCTGGAAACTTGGGTAACCTTGAAAGAAAACGAATGTTGAGTGTTGAGAAGTGAAAATTACATTTGGCATTCATAAAAGTTTAAATTTGATCAAAAAATTCAAACTTTTCAGACTTCACCACAGCAATATAAAAACTAAAATATCAAAATAAGTATAAATACATACTCAAAAAAGTGCAAAACCAGATATCTGAGTTAAACACACTCTTCAATAAAATCTATGCAAACAAGATATCCTTGCTGAGCCAAAGCCCACTTGGTTTAATGGCAAAGTCCATGTTGTAAACACCTAGACGGTGCTGAGTTTAATCTTCTACAATATAAGAAAGAAAGATATCCTTGCTGAACAATCTTTATAATAAAATACATGTATTCGTCTTCCAAATATATGCTCATCCTTTACAAAATTAAATAACAATTTATAAACGGTCTTCGTCTTTCTCACTAACAAGATGCTGACATTTTTACCAGCACTAGCGCATTTATACTGGCTTTAGACAACTATGACAGTTTCAACCAAATCCTTTTGCTCGACAGTTTAATTTGTTATTAGCATATGACCAACATAACTTTACAAATAAATAATTTTTTAAAACCAATTCGAGGGGCCTGAGCCTATCTCATTTGGTTTAAAATCCAAATTCATATTTAAGGATCCAGTGCCCAGAAATCCAGGAAGGCATTTTGTTCCTTCCAAAACAAATTGTAGAAATTGTCAAATGCAACCATGCTTTTGAAGTAAATTCTTCAATCATGGGCAAACATGAGAATGTGCAGTGTCGCTTCCACATGCTAAGCTTGGCTCCCCTGGTTTCATAAACCCACCCACTCTGCAGATTGACATCCAAATTGGGTCCATGTGCAGCTTGCAGAAAACTACAAAAATCCAGTCGTGGTACTGATTTTGATTAATTTGAGGAACCCTCCATAAGATAAACAAGTGCTTCAGAATTTCTCACAAAATAAGCATGACCACATCCATAGCCATTGAAGACATAATGCAATATAAGCTTTGCTCTCTCTGTAGCTGCTCCATTTACCTATCACCTACTTTGTTTATGAGTTAGACAATTATTTATAAAGGATTTTATATTGTGATGTATATGTTAATTCAAAAAATCAAATTTGATGATTGAGAAAATTTCAATAAGCGAAAAATAAGCATGGGTTTCGAGCTCCAACAAATGGATGAACTTAAGTGCATATCAGCCCTAACATTTCCTTCAGTTTCATGTATAAGGGTTACTGTCTACAAATTCAACTTCAAGAAACTCGCTGATAATTAAGACAATATGATTATAACTGTTCTCTGAAACCTAAAATGGTCGAAGGAAACATGTTTGGTTGCAGTTGAATACATCAAAGAAACCTAAAAGGTATGAAGAGCCTGCGGGACATTCAACCCAAATCAAATGTATAAAATAATCGAGATAGAAACAAGCATATACTTGTGTGGAATGAGTACACAGATGTGCAACTCCTGATAAATGCATTGAGAAGATTCAATTCATGTAAAAGGTTAATCCAAGAGATGTAAATGCACAAATAACAACAAATAAAACAATATTACCAACAGAGGGTAGGCCTATCATGGTTTTGGTGCAATGGTATCTCCCTTAGATGAGACCAAGTCCTAGCAACAAGAAATAAGGAGCACCTTGCCTACATTGTAAAGAAACCTATCCTTTGGATAACCAATTATGAGTGGTGAGAAGACAATGTGTCTAGTCATAATTGGACATATCAAGGAAGCCCAAAAGGTAGGGAGGGCCCAAGAGGCATATTCTTCCGCAACATAACACATCAAGAAAGCCTAAAAGGTAGGAAGGGTCCAAGGGGAATGTTGATAGCAATAGAAATGTCAAACTGAGTTAACGATAGACAGAGTAGAAAGAGAGGTAATACCACCAAGAGGTTTTGTGGAGATGTGTTTAAGAGAAAGTTATAGGAGCACCATCAAGGTGATATGAAGTACCCAAAGCACTCTAAGGTAGAGGGTCATTTGGAGGTGATCTTGACATGGACATAGCCCACTAAAACAAGCAATATGTCACAAGATGGGAGGTCGGCATGCCAAGATGATCATTGAAGTATGTCAGTATTCATTATAATGTAGATATTACCACTCAAGGTACTTAACTTGTCCGTTTTGCAGGGCAACTTATGATACCTTGAGAAGAAAATGACAAGGTAATGTAAATTTGGAATCGAGATAATTAGGGTAACGTACAAAGTGTGAAGCAATAAAAGGTTGATGTAGCTAACCATGAGTTGAAAGTGCTCAAATTCATATCTCTACCTTGTCTTCTACATGTTTCCATACGGCTGGTCAATAGCATGTGTTGCCTCTAGTGTAGTTGAAATGATGTCAGTTGTCAATTACTCAAAACAAAAAATGTTTTTGACAAATCATGTTTTCCAATAATATCTAAGTTACCGGTCCTAGTAAGGGGACAAGTATGGGTTTGGAGTTCAGGTATGCCGATACAACATTATTTTGTTCCCTTGGGTCAACTCCAGGTTCATATATATATATAATTTATATTGTTATACATTAAAATTATCTACACAATGATACTCATTAATGCCAGTAATATATAATTTATATTGTTATACATTAAAATTATCTACACAATGATACTCATTAATGCCAGTAAATCAAATATTGAAATAACTCATAATATGCAAAAAAGAAAATAGTCATAAATTCATAATTCATTGATTTATCAAATGTCAATAAGTGAAAATTACAATCCATATTCAATAATCTTCATATTCCTCTTCATCAAGTGCATCGAAGTATACATTTGGTTCAATTTCATTTGAACTACAAGCAACTGTAATGCCATTTCCACTAACCATATTATATGTAAAAGTTACCTCGTCTGTATAGATTTGGCAACTTGTGAAACAATAGTGTCTAGGTTTGCACATTCAAGAGTTAGATCCCAATTTCTTATCACCCCATCATTGTAGTCTGGTTTCTTATGACGAGATGCAAGTTGGAGTGCACTAAACCAAATCTTCTGCTTTTTTTTTAAGCCAGTTGGTTGCACTTAACTAAATGGATAAAGGAGTATGTGTTCCAATTCCTCTTAGTTGAAGAAGAACTCACAACCTATAGAAATGTTTCTTTGCGGAAAATAAGCTATATTCCGTGATATCTCAAGTATACTGTTTGACAGGATGCAGCTTCTTGTATGGCAAGTTTATGTTTACAGCTTGATTCAGTTAGCATCACCAAAAAATTTCGATTCTCCACAATAATGTGGTCCTTTCTGGAAACAATAGCGCCAGTTCACAACTTCACATCTCTCTCAACTGTTTCTCTTTCCCCGATCTTGTAGCCAAACTTGATTGCACTGTATCATTCAACAGGTACATAAAAGTTCTTGACGACTACAATGGATGTTCCAAGGGACTTGTTCAATAATTCAACTACAATTGCCAACTAGTCACTATGATGGCAATGGAATAATTCTCCTGTTTCCTTCTCCACATCAATATAAAATCTGCATCATGTCCTGCTGCCTTAGCCTCTCAAGACAACTTGCGATTTTCGATATCTCTTGCATTTGTGGGCGTCATCTGTCTCCTACACAAAAGCATATACAACTACTTCCAGGTATCTTTCTAATTCCTCTATCTTGCATCAATCTCCTTATCTTTTGAAAGTCACCCCATCTATGCCCTTCTGCGTACATGTTTGATAGAAGAACATAAGGTGCAGAATTTTGAGGATTCAGCTCGAAAAGGAGGCTTGCTACATATACTCCTAGCTCAATATTCTTATATGATTTACATGCACCAAGCAAAGACATCCACACAACCTCTACCGGTTTAATTGGCATTTTGATGATAAAGTTTAGAGCATCCTCAAGATAGCCAGCACGGCCAAGAAGATCAATCGTGCATACATAATGCTCTACTGTAGGAATAATGTTATGGGAGTTGTTCATGTCATTGAAGTATTTACAGCCCTCATCCAGTAAACCTGCATGACCGCATGCAAATAACACACCAATGTAGCTTACATGGTCAGGGTATGTTCCAGAGTGCTTCATTAGTTCAAAGAGTTTGAGAGCATCCTTGTGAAAGCCATGCGTTGAATATCCTGTAACCATTGCATTCCATGACAGTGCATTTCGTTGCGACATATTGTCAAATAGTTGACATGCCTTTTGTATACTTCCACATTTTACATACATGTCCACGAGGGCACTGGCAACTACAACATCTGACAGAAAACCGCTTTTTATTATACTTCGATGGATATCCATACCCTGTTCCAAAGCTCCCATTTTGGCTCATGCTCATAGGATGCTGGCTAAGACAAATTCATCAGGTTGTAGACCTATTAATTGCAAATTCTTAAAAATCTCCTAGGCTTTTTCAGAAAAACCGGTTTGTGCATATCCTGCAATTATCATATTCCATGTAACCACGTCTCGTCGAGGCATTTCTTTGAAAAGTCTTAAAGCTTTGTCTAGAGCACCATTTTGTGCGTTTCCTTCAGCCAGTGCAGTCCATGAGACCGCATTTCTTTGAGGCATTTCTCTGAAAAGTCTTAAAGCCTCGTCAAGTAAACCATTTTGTGCATATCCTGCAATCATCACATTCCATGAAATGACATCTCTTAGAGGCATTTCTTCGAAAAGCTTTATAGCTTCATCGAGACCACCATTTGGTAAATATCCTGCACTCATAGCATTCCATGAAATAACATTTCTTTGATGCATCCTGTCAAACAGTTCTGTGCCTAACCGAGCAGTTGCACAAACAGTATCCAACCAAAGTCCACTTTCAAATATGCTTTGATGGATGTTCATGCCCTGTTCCAAGGCTTGCATTTTATCACAGGCTGGGAGGACGCTGACAAAGGTTGTGGAGTTTGGCTTTACACCTGCCGAATTCATTTGCTTAAAAGTTTCAAACGCCTTTTCAAGAAGCCCATTTTTTGCATATCCTGCTATCACCGTACTCCATGAGACGACATCTCGTTGAGGCATTTGTTTGAAAAGTCTGAAAGCCTCATCTAAAGCACCATTTTGTGTATATCCAGCAATCATCGCATTCACGAAACCATCTTTCTATGAGGCATTTCATCAAACAGATCGTGTGCCTTGTGCAGAATTCCACACTTAGCATACAAGTCTACCAAGGCACTGGCAATTACAACATCTGTCGAAAACCTACTTTCCTTGATTCTTCAACACCCTGTTCCAAAGCTCGTACTTAGGCACAAGCTGGCAAATGTGAACTGATCAGGATGAACACCGCTTTGTTGCATTTGTTCAAACAATTTCAGCGCCTCATGAGGACATCCATATCGTCTGTAAGCTGCAATGATCACATTCCATGAGAAGCCGTCTCGTTCTGCCATTTCGTCAAACACTTTACGAGCATCAACCAGAGTACCACACTTGACGTATAGGTTGACAAGGTTATTTTCTAAAAATATCCGTGTAGCATATGCCAATCCCCTGTAAGTGACAAGAGAGTGAACTTGATTACCCTGTGAAAGCGTATTCTTGGCACTGCAGGTATGCAATATTTGAAGATATGCACAGCCAAATGTAATCTCTGTCTTAGTCTTCAAATGTGGTAGTAAAGACATTTGTTGATTCCTGCCGATTCGAGCTCATAGATTTGCCTGCAAACTACCTTCAAAAACTAAAGAGATCTTTGAACACCGTGTTACCATAAGGGTGAGAAAACTATCCAATTTATCATTGATAATCCTGTTTATGGGGTGTGTGGAGTGAGTTCCACATCTAACATACAATAAGAACAGAAATAAATGGCAGCCTCCCATCATGAATGGGTTAAAATGAATTTCAGTGATGCAACTACAGGCAATCTCGAGTTGGGTTTATCACAAGAAATTGAAATGGTAAACTGGTTGCTGTAATTATCTATGAAAATTAAATGAATGAACAATGACGTGAGAAATTGTAGGCGATTTAATGAATATTATAAACTTAATTCCTGAATGGAAAGCAGAGACTTAGAAAATCTCCTTCACAGCTCCACATCTGTGCAGCTAGCAGAATGCGCCCACTACAGAGCGGTTTTTTTTTTTTTCCATTTATGAAATAAATTGAAAATTAGAAAAGCAGAATATAATTATCTAATGATTTTTAATTTATCAAATGTCAAAAAAAAAGCGGGCGGGGTGGGGGGCCTAATTAAAGTGCCATTTTCTGGCTGCGTAGATTTCTATAGGTTTTCAATATTCTCAATTCTATTTGAACAATATCTTCCTTGAAGTCTATTTGAACATAAGAATGTTATATTTTTTATATTGATTTATGCAAATTTGAACTTAAGACCTTCCATTTGGAAGACTTTGCAGCTTACGAACTATAGGGTTATCCCAAAGAATATTGTTAAGATATACAATGTCAAAAGAGTCCAAAAAAGTTACAAGCCATGAAACTTTAGTCATTGGCATTAAGAATTCATGATTTATTACATAATTCAAAGTCATTTCCAATCATTCCGACAAGCCTTATGTAGATTTAAACATTGTTTCCTACATGTCGTATTTTGATTGGACTTGAAGGTAACGGATTTCCTATATCATTATCTGAAAACGTTGTAGTTTTGTTTTATTATAAGGGTGTGGTTTTTGGGAAAGGTTGCCACCAATCTTGAAAGTTGATGGTCACCTCTATTATCATATGGAAATTTATGATGATTTGGTCATTTCAATTATATTCTATTTTGGAAAGATTCTAAATTAGTATATATTTATAAATAATGTTTTAGAATGACATATATTACATATTAAATAATGTTAACATTTAAATGATAATCAATTAGTAATTATTGATAATAAATGTCAAGATCTTAAATTCTATCTTGCAAAACAAATGTATTTTATTGGCCACATGACATAACTCCTCTATCCACGAATCTAAATATCAATTAAATTTAAAGCAACATTTTGATCACTAACTAGATTTGGATCTCAAAAAAATGGAGTCATACATGCTCTTTGTGATTAGACCACACTTGATATGCATTCATTTAATTTGTAATGCCTTACACTAATTTCATAGTGCCTTGAACAACAGTGGAAGGTCCCCAATCTCAATAGCTTTCATGGTTGTGTCATAAATCAAATGGTTATATCTTCAGATATTGTCATTACTGTTGGATAAAAATCCTATTAAAACATTTACATTTACACAATAAACTTTAAGACTCTTAAATGGTTGGCATTTATTAACCAGAAGATGAAAATAACAACTTAAATGGGTGAAATTCAAACATTAATATGGTGGAATTAAGGCCTCAAAATAATTTTTGTAATAAATATAAATTTACATGATTTTTTAATTTTGAAGAAATTGCCTCTTTGCTAGAAGTTAGCTTGGGATTAGTGTCAAAGCGTAATTTATAAGAAACTCTTGTTGTACCCATAGTTTCCCACCATCCATTAAGATAGAACGCTGATAAGTAAAATTCATGTGTAAGTCACATAACATTGTAAAATTAAATTGCAAAAGGAACAAGAATATTAATGGGTATGTGCAGGATCATGGTATGCTAAAAGCTGGCGATGTGAAAATGAGCTTTTCACTCATCCAAAAGCGCACCCAAAAGTTAGTTGATTTTTTAGTAGGCCTAGGTGTCAGTACACCTGGCCAAGCCAAAAGCCAAAGCTAAAGCATTATTTGATATCTGATAATATCAGATATCAGATATTCATCACTGACAATATATTGTTGCCCACGGCTGCATTCAACATTTTCATTGTGAAAACGCTGAAGCAGCCAAGCAAGCATTTTCAGATATCCGTTACACATCATATATCCGATTTGCTGGAGTATTGAGGTAAGTTAAATTTATAAGTGTCATTGTTGTTTTTGGTTTTTGAATTGAAATTTGTAGTTTTAAAAAAAAAAAACCAGGGTTGAAATGATATTGTTTATTGTTTTTTAAAATTGATTATAAACTAGGGTTGAAATGATAAAAACTAGGGTTGAAATTGATATTCTTTATTGTTTTTGAATCAGACATGGATTCAAACCAATTAGAAAACCCTCCCAATGAGTCTGCGAATAATCCAGAACAACCTCAAAACAATCCCCCGTCTTCAGATGACCAACCAGTCCCAAACCCTCGATCATTACAGGATCTCATAGGAGACAATCTAAATCAGTTTAGAGGATATCATACCACATATGCGAATATATCCACATTGCGCCCATGTTTTCCACATTGAAATCCATTATTGAAAGCATGGAGATACTCACAGAGCAACACAATGTTGCACTTCTTTGGCGCGAATCCATGCATGCCCAGTTTGATGATGGGCTTGACTATGATCAAGTTATGGATCTAAATATAACAAAACATGACATATGAAACATTTTTGTTGATCCAAAAACCGGTTTAAAACTGGACCCTAAAAAAACCAAGTTGTCAATTAAATGGTGCACAATTGATGCAATACGTGACAACTTTTGGGATCGCTGGTGGATGGTTTTTGATAGACCACCCCACAAAAATTTGGATCTCCCATTCTAGTTCATAAGAAAATTGTGTGCTGAATTTGTGCTCGGTCACAAGGTAAATAATTGGAGCATGAGACAGAACCAGGGTGTAGGCTTAGGCACTCCTCAAGAGAGGCCAGGGGCACAACAGATGAAATCCCACACATATGTCCTCCCTCCTAAGATTTCACCACCTCCTATAGTGCAACATCCTGATATTATTGCTAAGGTCGGCTCACAGACTATTCGAGCCATTCGCAGCTTGAGTGATCTACTGGTTAGGCAGAGTGTGACATTGTTGCCTCCTCGTACTGATGCTTCTGGCCCTTCCACATCCTCCACGAGCTCACATGTTTGTGTGCCCCATACTTGCGTTATGTGCAAGAATATGTGCTTGGGTCCCCTAAATGATAGTGATGCATATAACTATGTCTTCGAGGTGGACGATACTACATAGCACACTACAGGCACTGAACACCCCATGGAGATGTGCATTAGGGGCATACAGAGCCATGGACTCCTATTATGCTAAGAGTAAACAGTTAACTTGTTAGATTGTATTTAATTTTAAACATTCATATTTTTAATAGAATTTTCTTATAATGATTGCCCACTTATATTTTTTTATGTGTTTCATTTATGTCCAGTTGATGACAGAGGAGGAGATGGCATAGGTGGAGGGGTCCATGCTTTCGGCCATTTCATTTGGCCTTGAAACTTCCATGGTACATAAGTTTTAATGTAATCATTGGCTTCCTTTTATTATAATAGTATATACATGTGTTTTCTAATTTTTATGATCATCTTATTTCATATTGATGCAGGTTTCACCAGTTGCCACTGGGGGACAATGTGAGGGGGTTCAGGCGTTTGGTGTTGACAAGGGGAAGGTAATTAAGTATTTTAGATTGTTTATTCATGCACGTATACTTGTCACTTGTGCGTACTCATTTTTAATTACATGTTTTATTTGACAGAGGGTAGTGTTTGATGATGTCATGAGACCAGTTCACCACGATAGAGTCATAGGCATCTCAATTCGCAGTGATAGCCCCTTAGTACATATATTTCTAAATTTATTTGTGTGTATTTTACTATCAAGTATATATTTAATATGATCAAGTCATGATTGTATGAAGTATCTGTTTGACTTTTGTAGGTCACACCTAGTTTGAGGGAGGTACAACACCAACGGTTTGTATCGTTGATGACCCAACCGACATTTCTTGAAGAAAGTTCAACGTAGGTAAGTTTTAATGTTAATTCAATTATTTTTGAAACATGTATTTGCTACCAAGGATTTAACATTAAATAGTATAAGTCATAGATTAATCTCATGTTTGCAAACATATATCCAGGTCAGAGTCATCATTGGTGGCATTGTCCCTTCACTACCAAGGACATATATTAGGTCTCCTGACTGCATGAGGAGATAGAGAGGCAAGGTACACGAGACTTCAATTTATTATTTATTATTGTTGACTATGATTTTAAATTTTTATTTATCATTTGTAGAAACCATATAAATTAAGTAATCTAACTTGGGGTTTCACTTTTGTGTTTGAATGCAGGATCCATCAGAGCCAAAGAGTAGTTCAAAGAGACTTCACTTTGATCATCCACCACTAGAATAGGATTCCCTAGAAACATTTGTAGTTGAACTTCTGATTTTGAGATGCCATATGACACATTTTGAGATGGTGTATGCCATATTGTATCTAGATATGTTGATTTTGTAAATTTTTTGAGATGACATGTGCCACATTTTGTATAAAACTATTTCATATATACATATCTACATGTTCAATTCTGATTATTTTATCTTTGTCATGTGTTCTATGTATGTATCATTTCCATATTGTATCTTTGGCATGTGTTGTATGTATGTATTATTTCCATATTATGTCTTTGTCATGCATTGTATTTATGTATGTATGTTCATTTTCATATTATATATTTTCCATGTGTTGTATGTATGTATGTATTATTTTCATACTACATCTTCATTCTCCATTAGCCATCTGGTGCACTATACTTTTGAGAGCACAAAAATATTGATTGCAAGATTCATGGTAGATAGGAGTGCAATTGATTAATGTTTTGTCAAATTATGCATTATGTTATTTAACATTTATTTTACATGTGTTTATTTGAAAGACTCCATTGTTGTGATGTTGGAATAACTAAACCTCTGATTTGGTTTTCAATTTCCTTCATTCATACATGTGGTATGCCTACTGAGACAACCTTTGATCCTTTATAGATTTGGTTGTCATTTGATTAATGTTGGTGTTACCCCATGTTTGAATAGATCTAAAAGTACTTTGCATGCTTTGTTTATAATCCTTGCAGTCAATGTAATGAAATCTCTTTACAACATTCTATTAAATAATTAACGTGCCTTATATTTCTATTAAAATAAGTTCAACATTTTTTCTTTACATTGTTCAAAAAGTTCAGCATATCTTATTTACATTGTAGTTCAACGTACTTGGTTTACATTGTTCAAACAGTTCAACATGCTTTGTTTATGCTTGTATATTCCTTTGATGCATTTTATCAAATTGTTTAATGTTCATTAGTTAATTATTTGGTATTTTCTTGAGACATTAAGTAAAATAGCTTGTGTACATCCTATATTTCTACACTTCACGTTGGCATTTAGGCAAACAACTAACCTGCTTCACACACATTCTATAATCAAATTGTCTCATTGCTTGAGGTGACATCCTAGAGACACTGTTTAAAATAGAAAACATGCCTTGAATAGTTCCACATGTTGCAACAATAAAAATGATTTTTATGTCTTGTATGTACTTCCACATCTCTCATTTGTCTACCTGAGCTTGCAATCTACTATGTGCATTTGCTTGAAATTCTTCAAATATTTCTCAATACATCCAATCTATGTATATCCTACAAATCTCCTTAAAATATTCATGTTTATTTTATTCTTTGCACTTCCACGACACATTCTCCCTACTTGGCTCGAGCATAAAGAAAATTGAAATCATTACATTCTATGAGAGAAAATCTCTTTGAGGCTCTTTGTCAAATCTAAATAATCCAAGTGGAATCTCCCAGAATGGAGCTACGTGCTTGTAGGCCTTCCCAAGATGGTCATTTTGAACTTCACGGATCTTTAATATCTCTCATGAGGTTAAAGATATGGATGTCCAAAAATCGCTGCCCAATTTGGCTTAGTGTACCTTGGGAACACTTCGGTCCGACATGCGCTGGAACATTTTTGATACTATGCAAGCAAAGAAAGGTCTCCCCTAGTGTTCACTCGGCCAACTGGAGCCGATGGAGCTAACATTTTGGTCCCACAACGAACGGTTTGAAAGATGCACCATTGAGTAACTTTCAACTAAGCAACAATGCAACTTTTTGCACCAACCAAGATCGGGTCGCCAAATGGAATCTGAGTGGAATCTCCTAGAACTGAGCTACTTGCTTGTAGGCCTTCCCAAGATGATCCTTTTGCACTTCATGAATCTTTGATATCTTTCACGAGGTCCAAGATATAGATGTCCAAAAATTGCTGCCCAATTTGGCTTAGTGTACCTTGGGAACACTTCGGTCTAACATGCGCTAGAACATTTTTGATGCTATGCAAGTGAAGAAAGGTCTCCCCTAGTGTTCACTCAGCCAACTAGAGCCAATGGAGCTGACGGTTTGGTCCCACAACGAACGGTTTGAAAGATGCACCATTGAGCAACTTTCAACTAAGCAACAATGCAACTTTTTGCACCAACCAAGATCGGGTCGCCAAATGGAATCCGAGTGGAATCTCCCAGAACTAAGCTACATTCTTGTAGGCCTTCCCAAGATGATCCTTTTGCACTTCATGAATCTTTGATATCTTTCACGAGGTCCAAGATATAGATGTCCAAATATTGTTGCCCAATTTGGCTTGGTGCACCTTGGGAACACTTCGGTCTGACATGTGCTGTAATGTTTTTGATGCTATGCGAGTGAAGAAAGGTCTCCCCTAGCATTTCCTCAGACAATTGGAGCCGATAGGGCTCACGGTTTGGTCCCATGATGAACGGTTTGAAAGATGCACCATTGAGCAACTTTCAACTGAGCAACAATGTAACTTTTTGCACCAACCAAGATCGGGTCGCCAAATGGAATCTGAGTGGAATTCCCTAGAACCGAGCTACGTGCTTGTAGGCCTTCCCAAGATGGTCCTTTTGCAATTCACAGATCTTTGATATCTCTCATGAGGTCTGAGATATGGATGTCCAAAAATTGCTGCCCAATTTGGCTTAGTGCACCTTGGGAACACTTCGGTCCAACATGCGCCGAAACATTTTTGATGATACACGAGTGAAAAAAGGTCTCCCCTAGCGTTTACCCAACCAATTGGAGCCGATGGATCTGACGGTTTGGTTCCACGATAAACGGTCTAAAAGATGCACCATTGAGCAACTTTCAACTGAGCAACAATGCAACTTTTTGCACCAACCGAGATCGAGTCACCAAATGGAATATGAGTGGAATCTCCCAAAATGGAGCTACGTGCTTGTAGGCCTTCCCAGGACAAACCTTGTGCACTTCATGGATCTTTGATATCTCTCACGAGGTCTGAGATATGGATGTCCAAAAATTGCTTCCCAATTTGGCTTAGTGCACCTTGGGAACACTTTGGTCTGACATGCGTCAGAACATTTTTGATGCTACGCAAGCAAAGAAAGGTCTCCCCTAGCATTTACCCAGCCAAATGGAGCTGACGGTTTGGTCTCATGACAAGCGGTTTGAAAGATGCACCATTGAGAAACTTTCAATTGAGCAAAAATGCACCTTTTTGCACCAACCGAGATCGGGTGGCCAAATGGAATCTCCCAGAACCGAGCTACGTGCTTGTAGGCTTTCCTCATACACAATGTACTAACTATTAATCTGATCTCTCATCATTCCCCTATGGTGCAACCAATGCAAAAACATGTCCTGACTATAGAAGATCTGAAAGATTGTTGTAGTAAGTGAACAATCCATGTCATCATTTATTACAGAGAGTGTGATAGATAAAGGAGTTAGATAATGTGGAACCCATGTATGGACCCACTCAATTGACTCACACTAATCCCAATCATACTGAAGCCACCTTAGAAAAAAATAAGCCAACTCTCATGTCCAAATGGTCCATGTACTAGCATCTGAGATTCAAAATGAATGTATTTTTGAAGAATCTTTCACGGTTTGACAATCCAACCTATCTCCAATTGTGCCCAACTCAACCAACTAGAAGAATTTGCACACCGCTGAATCAAGAGTCCCTCCCGTGACAATGCTTACACCAATCAACAACATAACGAGCATCAAGGAGTTCTGCACGTGAAATCCTCAATTGCTCCTTAACTAGAGCTCTCTTTACACATGCACCTATTCCATCATGCTCCCCTTTTCCATGACCAACCTCAAAAAAACTCAAAAAAATACTAGTAAAACATATTGAAGATATCAGATAATATCGGATATCTGATATTATTGGACATCAGATATTATCGTATATCCGATATCTACCACCCAAATTTGGCTTGGACCTTTTCATTTTCATCATATTTTGAATGTTTATTTTACTAAATTCATTACTATTATATTTTAACAATAGTAATATTATATTGATATTATATTAATATTAATTTATTATATAAATATTAATAGCTCTCTCTCTCTCTCTCTCTCTCTCTCCTAGGTGTTATTGTTATAATATAAATATTAATAAATAATTAATACTAATATTATACTATTATACAATAGAGAAATAAATAATAATAATATAATACTAATTTATATAATACAATACTAATATTTAAATAATTATATAATACTAATGCTATTACTATCTAATATTAATATTAAAAAAAATGAAATTTATAATATATAACCTACAAATATAAAATCATAAAATTGAAAAGAGCGTTGAAATTGTAATGTTGAATTTGGGCGGGAGTTATCGGATATCCGATAGTATCGGATATTCGATAGTATCAGATATCTGATAACACCGGATATACGATTAGGCTTGGTATTTGCTTTGGGTTTTGGCTTTACAATGCCAAACGTGGATGGTCAACCCAAACGACGTGTTCACCATATTTCCTCTGATCTCCAGACTTTAAACATGTAGTTGACGACCTTTTTTTCACCTAAAATTGATGAAACAAAAAGGGTTTCTTAAAGAAATTATCAACTTTCCATCAATATAATTGCTATTAGAATTTGAGTTCAGTAAGTAATTATTACTTATTTTCTAATTGAGTTATCTCCAAAGTCCTAATTGACAAATTGGTTGAAAAACAACTATAACTTTCAAACAGTTTAACCTTTTTGAAATCTGAAACATGCGTCACATTCTATGCTTTGCCTACTATAAGAAAAACAAGTTTGCAATTTTGTAAATTTTAGAATTATTAAGGTGGTCAGACATGAGAGTTTTTTTATTTTAAATAAGTTGTAGCAGAAAATTCAAAATTAATTATTTATTTGGTAAAAAAATACACAAAAATATGCGTTACATCCGGGCATGAGTCTACTACTTATATCTAGAATCTTGTGAAAATATATCATCATTTGATTGTAATTAAGGTGGTCAGACATACACGTACTTTTTATCTTTTTCCTAAAATTTTCATACTACTGCATGGAAATCTAAAATATTGAACAATTAGATTAATTTTTTTCAGACAAGGGCTAGTATTTTAGAAACTACATTCAATATCCTACAGATTATGTTCTTAAAATTTTTTCACGTAAGGTTGATAAGATGTTCAACTTTTTACGTCAAGTTGACTAACCTTGATTTTTTTATTTTTCATTGCCACTTAAGGCCATAGCTTGGTATACCATGGTCCTGCACATACCCTAATAACTAATAAGCAAAAAAACACGGAGGGAAAATGTGAGAAGGCAAAAGCTGTGGGAGAAAATAGGCATCCGTATTTAAAGTATATTACAAAATTGGAACAGAAATAACACAATTACACTCATGTTGTAATTAATGAAATCCTACTCACAATAATATTAAAAATATCTAATTTATGATGTCCTTGAACTTTAATACAACTTTTTATAAATTATTTTTAAAATTGTATAGTCACATACAAACCTCAGCTCTTTAACATTTAGCCAACAACAAATTCTTATGCAGGAGATTTAAAAATGTTGTAAAGCAAAAAATGACTTAGTTGTTAGTTAAATTCCTGTACAAACTGTTTCAACATATGTTCAAAGATGATGTACTTTTCCAAATCTTTGTAAGACGCGTAGTATATTTCCATGTGATGCTATGAATTTATACGTCAAGGTGATCTTGTTAGAGTATTTAATCTTTCTTTGGTTGTATTTATTTAATTTAGGATAAACTAAGGTATTGTACATTTAT
This sequence comes from Thuja plicata, assembly GCA_018584345.1. NCBI lineage: Eukaryota > Viridiplantae > Streptophyta > Pinopsida > Cupressales > Cupressaceae > Thuja > Thuja plicata. The sequence continues at coordinate 939,001 of MU228559.1, read as the reverse complement.
TTAATTAGGAGATTCCAACGGAATCCCTACATGTATTTTCTCCTCTAGTCCAAGTGGGAGAACATGTCATTTCTTGTAATTCCTTTATTAAGAAAATTATCTTATCCTCCTTCAAAGGATGTTGTCACTTTACACACACCTATTATGGATGTTGGCATTCTTAGATTGGTGAGTTACTTAATAACTCCTCTACTCATCTCTATTTAAGAGATGCTCCTCTTTTTTTTTTTTTTTAATGTTATTGTAACATGAGCCTCTCTCTCTCTCTCTCTCTCTCTCTTTCTCTCTCTCTGCTTATGCCTCATTCATAATTTACAAGGGGGTTTTTTTTGCTTTTCCCCTTTCAAAATTTCTTGTCTCATTGGCTTGGCTCTTTTGGTGTATGCTCCTAGTTTATGCATTTCGCATGGTAACAATATTCTCTTTATATAACTCTCTTGGATTCTTGTTTATTTCCTTGCTCTTAATTTTTTCCTTTCATGGTATCAGAGCTTGGGTTATTAATCCTTGTTTGGGTAAAAGTTGTTGAAGGTTGCCATTTTGTGGAGCACACCTTATTTTGGAGACTTATTTTTAGAGAGAGAGAAGCTTGAGTTTCATTTCCTAACTTTTGTGCTTGTAGATTTTTCATATATATATATATATATATGTATATATATAATTTTTATTTTTTCTAACCCTCATTGGAAGGCTTGCCACTAGAGAGTTTTCTACATTTCTTTCAATTTAATAAAAAGAAACTCTTCACCTTAGTTGGGAAACCACAAGGTTGAATTTTTTCTTGTCTCATTTCATCTGTAGGTTTCTCTTCCATTTTTTTGCATGTGTATTGATAAAACTGTATATCTCTCATCTTTTATTTGCAGGTTTATTTTAATTTAGTTATTTTTTATCTCAGAGTTTTTCTTGCAGGATATGTGTATGTGTCTACATTCCTCTAATTGTATTTGATTTGAAAGCTTATATTTATCAGTCATTGTCTATATCTTTGTCATAAATCTTTATTTTTTATAAACAATATCTTTGTTATCTCTGGTTATTTGTGGGTTTAGTTTCTCTTGCAGGATTATCTCTATTTCCCTCTATTTTTAGCATCTTGGATTTTCCAAATTATCCTCATATTTCTTGTAGGTCTGCCACAGTGTATCACTCATGTCAAATGCTCCAAGCTAAGTTTTTTTATCGCAGCCTTACAAATGCTACACATAGCTTATCCCCTTTCCTTTCGTTGCTCTCCTTCCTGCACAACTATGTTGTTCTTGTTTTCCATTCTTTTCCCACTCGTAACTTCTCACCTTGTCCCTTAGATTATGTTGTCTTTGTTGCCTCCCAGTTGTTTCTGTCTTCTTCCTTTCCTTCTCATTATCCCATTCACGGTCTTTCCTTTGGCCACATATTAGTGTATATCTTTGTAAGGTATCTTTGTTAAAGTTTCTTATTGGTTAACGCTTTGGATTATGCTTTGAGTTCTTGGTCTTTGTATTATTAGTTAACGTTTCTTAGCATTCACTTCTCAATGTGACCCTCACTTTGGCCCCCGACATTCCTTCGACCCTATCCTCCAATCCTAGCATTTTGTTGCATCTTGCTTCTTCCCTATGTAAGGTAACACTTAACATATCCTACATGGGTAGTCAAACCTTAGCTTTGGTTTGCATTTGATAAGTTTTTGTCTGCGCAACAATAATTCTATCCTCCTCATATCATAATGTTTCCACATAGAGTCTGTTCAGTACCAAATGACCGTGTGCCACATAGAGTCTCTTTGGCAGTGTGTTGGTCAGCCCTTTGTGGCATACTGCAGTCCAACAACCAAGTTCTTTGGCTGCATCTCTTTTTTTGACATTTCTCTATGGTCGCAACCTATTTTTGAGAGCTCAAATCGCTTCCACTCGTTGTCTTCTATCTTCCATATACTTACTGCCTTGTGCCCTTGTAATACACTAAGCATTTCAAAGCTAGTCAAACCATGTTGGTCTTTACTTTAAATGTTGCCAATCTCTCCTTGCGTTGTTAAGTAAAAAAACTAAAAACTCGATGCATTTTTTGTATTTGGGTCAAATCAAGACCACTTGTCCTTCACTCCAATCATAATCCCCCACATCTAGTCTTCCTCCTCCTTGCATTTCTTTTCTCCAAACTATTGTAGTAAGGAAGAGGCAGGCTCTCGTTCCCAAGCAGCCCATAAGAGGTTTCTTTTCTCCACCTTGTGTTAAGTTTTTGCTCCTCCCACCCGCTGCATGTCCCCCCAATCATTGTCTTTCCTCAGTCTCATCCGCTCTTCTCATTACTCTCCTCTAGCCTCTGCCCAGTCAACGGGCTCTTCATAATGTCTCTGTAGTTTCCCTATGTTTTCTCTGTTTGGCTATAATTTGAACGGTTTGTAAACTACTTTAACTCATTTTTTTAATAGTTTATCTACATTATATTTTTTAATAATTTCATACCTTGTTTTAAATAGTTTACTAATACTTTTTTTAAAAATAATATTAAATGCATTGTTTTTTCATTTAGTTTAATTATATATATATTTTTAAAATAGTTTAATTACATTGTTATTTTAAATAGTTTAAGTCAATTATTCTCATGTAATTTGTTAAAAATGTTGTTTAAATAAAGTTTATATAGTTTTTAATACGTTATAATAATATCATTTCATTAGTATAAGTGTTTTAATTTTTTGTTTAATAGCTTAAATTCAAGTTTAACAAAAAATTAATTTAATTTTGTTTTAATGCTTATTTAAACTATTCAACCATTTATTAACATTGTGTTAAATTCAAGTTTCTGATTCCTTAGCATTCATTTATCATTGTTTCTAACACATTATTGTTTAATCCTAACATTTAACTCCTTTATTTTTACGTTGTTGTAGAAATTATGTCTTCTTTATTTCTCAAGTTTAAATTAAGCAACTCTAACTATCATGCACATATTTCAATAGTTCTACTTATCATTTATGGAATTTCAAACACTTTGTTAGACGTCACACATTCCACTTCAAAACCGGGTTCCAATGCTACTTCCACTTAGCATGAAAATGAAATTATTTTCATTACACAAAGGGAGTAAATTCTTTGGAGTTTCTAGCTAATCTTTTGTTCATGATTTTTAAATTATGTTAACTTTATATCAAATTTTATATAAAATATGTGCCATATGATTAATCCAATGCAAGCAAAGTCATTGCTCATGCTAAATTTTAAGTTTGTTCAAGGATTGTGATTTATCTAACGATATTGCCTTCATGAGTATTACTATTGATTTTATTGATTAACATGAATTGCTATCAATTTTACTATGATTTTATACCATCTATTTGTATGCATTTTTTTAGCATACTTGCTTATCTGCCTCCAAGATAGCTTACCAGGAAGACCATCTGAAATATTACTTTCAATATTCAAAAAATACTTTTCAATACCATCATCACAGTTAGAATTCTCAGTTGCACCTTGTTGAAAAAGATTGTCATTTTGATCTACAAAAGTATTTTCATTTTTCGTTGTCAACAACATTTAAAGGATTTTCATTTTGAACAACAGAAGGATTTTCAATTTCAACAACAGGAGGATTTTCAATTTCAACATGTTCAGGAGGATTTTCATTCGCATCAACAAAAGGGTTTTCATCATCAACAAAACTATGGGTATTTTTATTTTCATGAACTCTTTCAAGAACTATGTTAGGAATGATGAGCCTCTTAAATGACCATCTTTCATGTGCTTTTTATTTTCTTTTCAGCAGTTTATTTGCATAATAGATACATAGACTTATGGTTTTATATGCATATTTTATGTGTGTAAAGACATTAAATAGGAAAGTGGATGATAAGAGAACATGGTATATTTTCTTGAAACTGATCTGGATAGAAATGATAGAATGCAGTAGTTATATATGCTAATGAATGATCCTTTTTCCTATGCTATGTTTGTGGGTAGTTTCCTTCCTGACACCATGTGCCTTGCAAGAGTATTAATTAGAACTTAACACTTCCTTCCTAATATTAATGATGAGAATATGTATGGATCGAAGGTTGTGTGCGCATTAATCATTTTGCAAGGATTAGTCATGGCGTATTTAAAAGATCAACATAATGATGCTGAAGAAGTCAAAGACAACCATTGCTACAATATGCCTTCATGTTGAAGAAGTCAAGAAAGCGCTTGAGCAAGTTAAGGTGTTGCTATAAGATCTTTGCATGAGGAACAAGTCAATATAGTTTTTTGTTAAATACAATGCACAGATCTAGAGCCCACTACGTACTATATTTTGGGAGGACTTATTCTTGATGACTACTATTTCTGTTATGAGACATTATGTATCTGTAATGATCCTCATTAATGGAGTGATCTTAGATTTAGGGAGTAGATGTAGTTTTCCTTTAAATAAGACGACTGTTGTAACTCTTGGGAGTTAGTTGAGTTTTCTGAATAGAAGTTGATATAGTTGTAATACTGATTTATCTATCCAAGTGTATTTTCCAAGAATGAATATAATGCACAGTTTGAGTTCAATTCTTTTATCTTGATTGTGTTTCTATTCACTCATCTAAGGGGGCCCACTTGTTGAGTGAATTACTTTGTTAGAGTAGAAATCATTTCCATGCTTATTAAGAAGTAAAGTAGAACTTTGTTGTTCCTGCAGCCACTAGTAACAAAACTAGTAGACTATTCCTACAGCATAGGCAGGTAGAGTAGTTCCTATCCGTAATTACTTGTTTTCCTAGAGTAAGCACATTTTCTTGTGATAGCATATATTTCCTGAAGTTTAAAGCATTTCAATTTCATAAGATTAGCCATGGGGATCAAGAGAGCTTGAAGCATATACTTTGCAGATGCCATTCCAAGTTTACGTCCCTGGTTGATAATTAAATGAGACTGAATGATCTAATTAGCAACCATTTAGGGTGTCCAATCCTAAAATAAGAAGTCCAATGCTATGGGTTTCTAGGAAAATTGTTTAGCCAATGATTTTTGGCACCACTATCGAGGATGGGTTAATTCCAACTTACTTTGGTGTTCATGTTCCTAGTTTTCATAATCTAGGACTGAGTTTTAAGTAATCCTTTTATGCATAGAAGAGAGACCCTCATGGGAGATTCCTTCCTCGCAATAACCAGGTTGAACCATTTGACATTTTTAATCATGAACCTGAGGAACCCAAAGTTGAGAGTGAATAAGAAGAAGACCCATTTGAAAATCCATTTGATGATGCCCAAGGTGAAATATCTTCATCATCATCCTCTGAAGGATCGCTATATTTGCATGACCTTTTTGCTGAACTTGAGTATCAAGAAAACTCATTAGCTCTTGTTATCTATCAGCCACAATAGTCAGGTCCTCCTCCAAGGATGGCTCAACCTAACTTTCCTTTCCCCATTCCTCCTCAGCATGGTAATCATAATCTGAAAAACATACCTGCCTCCGCACTTCCCAAATTTTATGGCCTTATCACTGAAGACCCTGAAACCTTCCTTTATGAGTTTGATATCCTCTGTAGGAGTTATGATTACACAACTAATTCCCATAAGCTTAAATTGTTTCCATATACTCTTAAGGAGGCTGCTTTAAGATGGTTCATGGGGTTAGGTGCCAATGCTATAACTGCTTGGGATGCAATGAGCAATATGTTCCTTTCAAAATATAAAGAGTACTGTAGGGGTCAAGATTTGAAGGGAGATGACATTTTCAAAATGTCACAAAAAGAGGATGAGACCTTGGAAGACTATGTCTCAAGGTTTATGTTTAACTTGTAGCGCAACACTCAACATCAGTTGAATGAGGAGTCACAAAAACATCTTTTCCTAAAAGGTGTAAATGATGGAAGTACTGAGGCCTTAGACCTCATGGAGGGCGAAGACATCACTCAGAAGAATTGGGTTGACATAAAGAATATATGTCTAAACTATTCAGGGGATACTATGAAGAAAGGAAGAGGACTCAGAGATTTTCCTCATAAGTCCAATAGTTCATGAGTATCTAAGATGGAGTTGTCCAATCTTCTATCTGATTTCAAAAAGGACATCAGCAATGACGTTTCCACTCAACTAGACAACATGCAAGAAAGAAGGAAGAAGGAAGATGTAGAAGTAATGCTGGATGAATTCTGCTCTCACTGTAGAGAGAAGAAAAGGAATTGTAAGTGCAAAATAGTTGCATCTGTGGACACTAATTCAATGCCCACTGAATTTAAAGATATAGATGAGGAGAATGGAGAGGTTTTCTACATTTCTCAAAGGAAACCATGGGCTCAAAGACAAGGTATGCCTCAAGACCCCTTGAATAATTTTGGTTATTATAATAGTAGTTAATGGCAGAACCAAAACCCTCCAAATTCTGGGCCTCAAGGACAGAATTGGAATTATAATTGGTCTAACCAACAACCATAGTATAACCAAACCTATTAGCAAAAGCCTCCATTTAACCCATACCAACAATAATCTAACCAATATCAACAGCCACAGTAGAATAACCAATGGAAACCACATGGTAACTGGCAACATAAACCTTAGTGGGGACCCAATCAGCCTAATTAGTACCAATCCATTATGCCTCCACCTCAACAGCAAGCTATTATGCATCCAGCTCCTGCAGCCAATAATAATGTTTAGAAGCCAACACAAGTGCCTACACAGCCAACTCCAAATCCTAATAACAAGCAGCAAGCTTATTCCCTGCAAGTGAATGATATTCACTTAAGGCCAAGAACTACATTGCCTACACCTAAAGAACCTGTGATAACTAAAATTCCTGATATTGAGGAAATACCTGCGAACCAAACCACTATTGCTCCACCTATTCCGCAATCTACCCTAGTTTTGAAAAATATGCCTTATCCACAGAGATTGGTTCAATAAGAACACTCAAAAGAAAACCCTATTGCAGCTGATTTGATTGACCAACTTAAGCAAATGACTGTCGAAATACCTTTCTTAGATGCCCTAAAAAAAGTTCCCATTTATAATAAGGCAATCAAGGAAGCCTGTGTCAAGCAACCTGGCAGAAAGAAGAAAGATCCTGACACTTTCCATGTCCTTGGGAAACTTTCTGATCTCATGCTCAATAAAGTCTTAATGCCTAAATACTCTAATCCAAGAAGCCCAATGGTTACCATTCATATCAATGGTATACAAATATAGAATGTCTTGATTGATTTAGGAGCATCCATCAATGTAATGACTATGGAAGTTTTGTTGAGACTTAGAATCATTGGTTAAGGGAAACACCTACAATACTCCAGTTAGCTGATAATTCCACTGTTAAGCCAAATGACATGATAGAAGACATCATTGTAACACTTGATTTCTTGGATTACCACTCATATTTCATAATCTTGTCCCCTAAAGCCACACTAGGAGGATATCCATTAATCTTAGGAAGACCTTGGCTGGCCACAACAGATGCTTGCATTGCATGTCACTTAGGAAAAATGACAATATCTAATGAGATACATACCAAGAAGCTAACTCTATATTCTCCAGCCAAACCCCAAGTTAAACTTGACCAAGTTATCTAGCCAGATTTAGGTGATGCTACCCTTGAAGCAAATTCAGTGCAACAACTCATGGTTATTGGAAGGGATCCATTTATCGTCTCACAAGAGGAAGATGACATACTAGTGGAAATTATTACCAATCAGTATGGATCTGAACCATCATCTTGTCATGACCCTAAATATTCACTCCAATCTATAATTCGCAAGAAAACCTCACCTAAGCTTCCTATAGCACCTGATTACCTCCATACCTTGTTACCACATGACATAAAGTCACTCTCATTTGCATAAATTATGATGTTGGATAAAGTAAAAAGGGTAGAAATTGCTTTAGGCAAAGAGTTGAATGTCAATAAGAACCTCACAACATCTCAGATGACCAACCTTCTCCAACTTTTGAAAGAAAGTCAGAAAGCCTTTGCATGGGACTATACCGATATGAAGGGGTTAGACCAAAAGCTTTGTACCCATAGGATTTACATAAGTCCTGAGTCCAAACCAATTAGACAAGCCTAGAGAAGAATTAACCCTCCTGTGAGAGATATAGTGAAGACTGAGTTACAAAAACTCCTTAAAGCTGGCTTTATATATCCTATTTCTGATAGCTAGTGGGTTTCTCCTTTAATAATTGTTCCAAAGAAGGGAGGAAATGGAGAGTTTGTGTGGACTATAGGGAGCTTAACAAAGCCACTAAAAAAGATCACTTTTCGTTACCTTTCATTGACCAAGTACTTGACAACCTTGTTGGTAAAAAATATTTCTCATTTCTAGATGGCTTCAGTGGATACAACCAAATGTAGATATCACCAGAAGATCAAGATAAAACAAAGTTCACCTATCCTTGGAGAAAATTTTCTTATTTTGTCTTGCCATTTAGATTGTGCAATGCACCTACTATCTTTCAGTAGGAAGTAATCAATATTTTCTCTAACATCTCTGCTGACTATGTGGAGATATACATGGATGACTTCACTGCATATGGAACTACATTTGAGGAGGCTCATGCTAACTTGGAGAAAGTTCTTAAAATATGTCAAGAGTTTAACCTCTCCCTTAACAGTGAGAAGTGCTATATGATGATGGAAGAGGGAGTTGATTTAGCTCATTACCTTTCATCCTTTGGTATTTAGGTTGATCCTGCAAAGATTGCAGTCATCACTACACTTCCAACTCCAGTAAAATAGAAGGATGTTAGGAGTTTTCTTGGCCATGTCAGTTACTACAAGATATTTATCAAAGACTTCAGCCAACTTGTAGCCCCATTGTACACCCTGTTAAAGAAAGAAGCTGAGTTTGAATGGACAACTGACTGTGAACTATCATTTCAACAGCTAAAATATGTTCTGACAAAGACACCTATCCTTAGAGGACCTGACTGGAAGCTAACCTTTCATATTCACACTAATGCATCTGACTATGCCATTAGAGCGGTGTTAGGAAAAAAGGAAGGTACAATTGAGCATGCTATTTATTACATTAGTAAAAACCTACAAGGTGTTGAACTGAACTATACTGTCACTGAAAAGGAATTGCTAGTAGTGATCTATGCACTTAATAAATTCAAACATTACATTACTCATTATGAAGTATTTGTATACATTTATCATTCAAGAATCAAATACTTGATAAACAAGCCTTCCATCTCTGGTAGGTTGGCAAGATAGTTACTCCTTTTGTAGGAGTTTGATGTGACAATCATTGATAAAAGAGGTAAAGCTAATGTGGTGGCTGACTTCTTATCTAGATTACAAGTTCTAGATGATCCTACAACAATTGATGATAACTTCCCTGATGAGCACCTGTTCTCTGTTGATACTTACAATCCATGGTACGCTGACATCACCAACTACCTTACTACAGGAAGGACACCACCTCATTTCTCGCCTAGAGAACGTGGACTTCTGGTTGAGAAAAGCTTCAGTTTTTCAGGGATCTTAGGATTTATGTTTTACACAGGTCCTGATCAGGTCACCAAAAGATGTGTTCATGAAGATGAGACTTATGACATCCTTAGGGTTTGTCATGATGAGCCGTGTGGTGGCCATTTTGCAGGAAAGAGGATAGCATACAAAATCTTAACAACATGATACTATTGGCCTACCCTACATAAGGATGCAGGTAAGCATACAAGGAAATGTGACTAATGCCAGCGCATGGGATGCCCAACCAAGTTAGATGAAATACCCTTGTAGCCTTAGGTGGTGGTGAAACCATTTGACAAATGGGGCATTGATTTCGTTGGACCTATCGAGCCATCTTCTCATGGTAAGTCATATATGACTCATGCTACTAGCATACCCCTGGAAAATTTTAGACACGGTGACTAGGACCTTATGAGATCATTTTGGTGTTTGAAAATGGAGCAGTTTAGCTGTCTAATATTGATCCTGTGTGGTTCAAATTGCTTGTCAACGGTCATCGCCTCAAGATCTATCACAAGCCCGTGAGTCACGAAGACTTCCTGCAGTAGTTCCAACAACACGATGACAAAAACACTCCTGCAGTAGAAGCATCTGGGTCTTCCACGCAGGTTTCCACTAATCCTTGATTTCTATCAAAGATTCTATAATAAATGTTTCACTTCCTATGAAATTATTTCTCCGTATTAAAAATTCACCTCACCTCCTCTCTCTACCATTTTTTTCGCACCATCACATCACTCCATCAATGCATGTCACATTTCAAAACACTCTTCCTGTAATGCTTAATAGGTTAGTGACACATACCTTTGTTCATATATTATTTTATTCATTTTTATTAGGATTACATGTTCTTTTAATTTTTTTACTCTTGCACGCCCTGGCCTGGTGGGACCCATATTGCCTTAAACTTAGTTTGGGGGAGGGGATTATTTATATTTTTCAAATTTCAAACATTAGCATGTAAAGGATGAAATTTATTTCTTGTCTTTTTGAGATGACTATAGTCATGTGTTAAACAATCTGTCATCCTATGATTGCGTCATCATGATTGAAAGTAATTAAAAGATATTAAAAGCTGAAGTTTAATTAATGATGATATGTTCACGAAGTGTTTAGGGTGGCATGCCTTAACACGCGTGAAGGTATTATGAAATATCATTCATTAAAATGATTTTAATTACTTGGAATTAAATGATATTCTATACTCCATTGTTATTGTATGAAACACTTTGAGTCCGTAGCATTTTCTAGTTTTAGCTTTAGTAAATCTTCTGCAAAATTTTTCTCTCTATAGCAATGGGGGGTGATCTTCAGAGGCATGAGCCATCAGATCACAAAGTTTTACTTGGAGATCCATCCAGGTGTGAAATGTTTCGAAGGAAAAGGTGGCTGGATTAATGTCTTAGCCTCAATGGTTTTGACAAAGAAATTGCTCTACAGTTTCTAAACACTCTGCATAATGGGTTTGCACTGGTGAAAGTGTTGAGAATTGAGTTCACAGAGGGCATTGTGGCGGAGGTGACAAGGTTTTTGCAGAAAGGTGAGAGATGGTCTAAAGACATTGATTTACACTCAGCTAGGGCATAGTTCACCTTGCATGGTGATCGACAGTTAGACATTGACAAAAAGAAAGGCACTTCAAGGATATCATTGCCCATGGATTACATTTAGCCAGCTACGTTTATCATACAATACTTTACCTGCGAAGGCCGCTACAAATATCTTCATGGGCTACATTTGAAAATCTTGAGCACCCTCCACCATGACAACAAACCGATAAATTTACCTAGCTTTTTGTTTAACATTGCGAAAAAACAAGCTTCTTTAGTTTAATCAGGAAAATATCAGTCTGTTTCCCATCATTTCTTAATTAAATTAGTTGTGGAAAGAGAATTGAATAAGAAATTGATAGGAACTTGGGATGAATTATTAAAAATGGATGAATTAGTGCCTAGAATGGTCAGCCCTAGAGGCCAGGGTATAGGAAGAAGGGTGAACATAGCAATGGGGATTCGTAAAGTAATTCAAAGAATAGAAGCCATTCCTAAAGCCTCTTCCTCTAACCCTAACCCACCTAGGAAGAGAGCTTGTGACATTAGTACTCTTATTTCCAGTAGGAAGAAAGGTAAAATCAAGGAAGCCAATGTTATTCCTGACACCCCACCTTCTGTGAAAACTAGGTCTGCTTCCAGGAAAGACAAAGGTAAAACCCTAGAAACAAAGGAAGTAATTCCAGAGTAGCAACCCAGTAATAAGAATGTTAGTGACAAAGCTGATGAAACTTTTCCCTCATATGAGGAAGAAATTCTAGAAGAAAATCTTGTAGAAACTATGAAGGAGGTGTCCACCGACAATAGGAAACACAAGAATCCCCCATGCTCTTTCCAAACCCTTACTAGAAAAATTGAAAGGCTTTTTTCAAACATCAGAAGGGATGATAAGTCTCCTATTCAAATTGTGAATGTAGAATCCTCTGAGTCTGTAGAGAAGTCCTCTTTCGAGGCAATGGTTCAAAAAAGTGTAGATAGTGATACTATTTCCCATAATATGAATTTAGAAGCAACAGTTAGCCCTAATGTTGATTATATCGTCATTGATAGTGATGAATATTTTGAAGGGGCAGAGGAGTTTATTGATAACTCTGTTGGGCAAGATATTGCTGATGATTCAGAAAATTTACCTTCTGATGAATTTCCTGAAATTAATGAGGATGTTATTGAAAAGGTGTTAGAACAAATAAATAAGGATGGGTTGGACACATTGGCTAGAGCAACTATAACCTATCAAGAGGATAATGCAAAAAAACTCTTGTTGTGTGGAAAGAGAAGTCCTCCACACATGAAAATGTAATAAAAACCCCTCATCTTGCACAAGGATGGATAGATATTCTTAATCAGGAACCCATGCCACCACCAGACCTATATACACCCCTAATTGCAGGGTTGAGCTTGTATCTGTATTTTGTATGAGAAAGGGCACAGTGGAAGTTATAAAAAGAAAATTGAAACTGACCATTGATGAACAAGCTCATCAATTGGAGCAGAAAACAAACCAAATTGTAGTGTTGGAAAGAAGGGTTAAGCAGATTACTAAATTAATTCCTGAGGTTATGGCATGCAAATCACCGTCACTAGTCTATGCTCTATTTCTTAAGGAGCAATTCATTAATTTTAAATTAACAAGGATTGTGGAAGGATTGAATCCTTTTGTTTCAACACCTCATGAGTTCTATGATGCATTTCAATCATCTCCCATGTCTTTTAAATTTTTTTTGTGTGAATTGTATTTGCATAATCTTGCTGTACCAGATGACAGGGACTGGAATTCACTACTATATGTGGGCGATGCCCAATCAAGAGCAGCAATATCTTGGATGCAAAATGAGATAAGAAAGGAACATTAGGCTTTACCTTACAAGAATAGTGAAATAGAGACACCTTTGCTTATGAGGCCTGAAGTTCAACATTCCAGACAAAATTTTCTTGATTGGCTTTGAGTCACTGTGAATCCAAGTGGAGCCAACAAGGTTTATCTGGTTAGAGAGAAAGCATATATAGACTGGTAGCAACACTCATCACATGATATTGAGGCTACAATCACTGCTTGTAGGTATAGATGGGTAAGAATTTTCCATGACCTAAAGGTTAGAGAACCTCATTCTCCACAACACCTTACTCATGCCACTAGATGAGCTCCATGGTACATAATGTTGGGCAGGACACTACTTAATTATTGGTTTCCATTAAGATTCCAACCACCTATTATACTACAACCCTTACAAGCAGTGAATGAAAATGCAGAGGATCATGACATGACCAAATAATTCCAGAGATGGGAAAGTCTCAGGGAGAATCACGGGTACTTCAACTACGTTGTTGATGAGTTAGGGGAGAAGATTTCCAGTGACATGAGGCTAAGAGCTAGGATCTGCAATTTTATGATTGCTGGAGACCAGCAATAGGATAGTTAGGGGGAATGATGAACCTCTTAAATGGTCATATTTCAAGTGCTTTTTATTTTCTTTTCAGCAGTTTATTTGCAAAAAAGATACATAGACTTATGGTCTTATATGCATATTTTATGTGTAAAGACATTAAGTAGGAAAGTGGATGATAAGAGAACATGGTATATTTGCTTGAAACCGATGGACAAAAATGACAGAATGCAGTAGTTATATATGCTAATGAATGATCCTTTTTCCTATGCTATGTTTGTGGGTAGTTTCCTTCCTGAAGCCATATGCCTTGCAAGAGTATTAATTAGAGGGTAATACCACAATAGTGGGTTACACTTTTTTGCCTAAATGGACATTAAAGTCTACATTTTGAGAAAAACTTTCACATTCAGATGTATATTGTCGTTAAACTGTTTGAAATTGGAAGATGAAGTAAACTAGAGTCTTTTAGGATTTTCTATCTATATTCTAAATATATATATATTTATTATTTTTTGAATTGATTTTAAGGATTTTTTTTTCTCCCACTAAAACTGCCATGTTGCTGAAAACGTCATTTTCAAAAAGGTACAATGACTTCGTACAACATAATTTTTTTTTCTAAAATAGATATCAATGTGCTTATTTCAAATTTAGTTTTGTAACATCCATATGGAGGGCATGCAATTGGTTTGATGACATTATCATGATTATTGCATATTTTATGAACGTTTGAAGTAGAGTCAACCGTAATTTTGACATATCTTGATTGCGTAGCTGATAACTTGGTGTGTATTTATCAAAATTCAAATTTTTTTTGATAGAAAGAAGACTGAAAACCAAAGGGTACTGTTATTTTTCAATTTTTTTTTTATTTTCTACTATTTTTCATTGAACATCAAACTTGGAAGTTTATATTTGATAAAAAACCTACATCCGATGCACGTCAAAATATATAGACCTAATTAATTCAAAATTTGTCAAATCTATATTCGTTAGAAAGCTCATTTAGAGTACTTGTGTGATGTAAAAGGAGGTGTCCCTATTCTTCCATTTGAGCCTCACACTTGAGCCCCGAAGCCATGAAAAATGCATATTGCTGTTAGCCTTTGCAGATGGCCTCAATTTTGGGGGTTTCGATAGAAACTACTTTTGATAGAAAGTAGTTTCAATCAAAACTATTTAGTTTTGATTGAAACTACTTTCTATCGAAAGTAGTTTCATGATTTGGCTTTTTTCCAACATTTAGCAAAGAACTTTTGATCGAAAGTGTTCAGTTTCTATCAAAAGTCAAATATGTCTTTCGATAGAAACCTATGTTGGCCTCTTTGGTGTCGTTTCGAGTTCAGAATGACTACATATAAATAAATATATTTTTTTGTCATCTTGTTAATTCGAAAGTTGCAAAATAATTCACAATTTGGAAAAAGAAGACAATTCTGCAACTTGTGATGGGAAATAAAAAGAGAAGGCCAAATAAGAGTGCATGACATTATTCAGAAGATACTGAACACAGACTATGTGAAGAAGCTCGGGAAAGATATTATCATAATAAAAAAGGTACATGTCTATATCTCTTTATCTCTCTCTCTCTATCCATATTTTAAGTTGATGATTATGACTTGTCTTAATGAAACATGCAAGCATGATATTGCAATACCTAATTTGATAAAGAAGACCTAATTATATCATTGTATGCAGGAAATTCTCAAGAAGCATAACCTTATAAATTTGGAGAAGGGTTATCGCAAGGTGAACAAGCCCAACCTTTAGAAGTTGGAGAAGGGTCATCCCAAGGTCAACAGGCTCAACAAGTACAACCTTTAGAATCCCAAGCAAGTACACATCTCTCTCTCTCTCTCTCTCAATTTAGTCTCTTAGTAGTTAATTATACATTTTGGGTGTTTCCCCTTAAGATGACCTATTAATATAATTATTTATTTTATTTGTAGCCCAAGTACAAACAACAGATGAGAATGTTAATCTAGCTCAAGATTTGAAGAGAAAAATTAATTGTAAAAGCATAGATTATTTAATCGAAATGGATGTGGAAAAATTGAGAGATTATGCTAAACAACCCATAAATACTACGAAGAGGGCATTGAATAAAAAGTCTAAGGAAATAATTGCACAATTTGAGAATCTTGATACACTTGAAAAAACCCAACTATTATCAATAAAACTTATTAAAGATGAGTTAAAAGAGTCATTAAAGTTGTTGGGTGTAGATGCAAGATTGGAAAGGACAAAAATGTCTAACGTACAAAAAAATATTGTTAAAAGTGTGAAGGAAGGTTTGCATTCCATTGGGAAAACAACTAGATCTGCATATAAGTCTATTTCAAGAAGAGTGACACTGACATCCATTTTAAATAAAAACATGTCCCAAAAAAGATAAATTTCTTCACTTTCATCTCATATCGGGTACAGTAAGAAGACACTAGGACATTATTTGAAAAGGAGAATCAATTTGGATGATACTACATTGGAAGGTAATTGGGCACTAATGTGTAGAGTTTTATGCTCTGATAGGATTAATGAAATAGTTAG
>MU228559.1:898058-908709 GCA_018584345.1 Thuja plicata | reverse complement strand
AATCACATTCTATGCCAAGGTGATCAATATGTATCAAGACCAAATGAGATCAAGTTTGAACAATTTGAACCAAATCCAAATGAAAGCAATGTTAACACTTCTTAGGCACTTGACATCTGTGAAGAATTAGAAGAATGAAGATAAGATAAGGAGGTCTCCAAGGTTGTGCTCTGCACCAACTTATTAGAAATGGAAAAAAGTATGGCATTGTAAGCTTTGAATTCACTAATGTTTACAAACTAATTCATGAATTTATTTAGTGTGTCAAATTGAAATGCACAAAGATGTAAAATGACATTATAATTTTGACTATATAAATGTGCATATATATACATGTACATATATGCATATATATACACATATATATACATATATGCATATATATACATGTATATATGCATATATATGCATTTATATATATATATGTATATACACACATACATGCATATATACACATATATACAAACAATATATATACACATATATACAAACAATATATATACAAAAAATTATAATGCATATATACTATTAAAAACAATAAAAAATGCAAATTAAAATTGTGAAAAACCTGAATCAGACGTTTGGAAAAATGGAAGCCTGCCCCACTCTCTATCGCTTTCAACCCAGCCGAAACAGTGAAAATGACTGTTTCGGCGGGTTTTAAATTTTGCCAAAAAAAAACCTGCTTACTTTCAATCGAAAGTACTTACCTACTTCCGATTGAAAGTAAGTAGGTACTTTCGATCGGAAGTAACTCACTTCCGATCGAAAGTGTTTATGCGTTTCGATCGAAAGTAGGATTAATTTTTTCGTGGGCCACACTTTTCAGGGTGAATTCCTTCCTCTCGAAAAGTGTAACCCACTATTGTGGTATTACCCTAGAGCTTAAGACTTCCTTCCTAATATAATGATGAGAGTATGTATGTATCGAAGGTTGTGTGTGCATTAATCATTTTGCGGGAATCAATCATGGCATATTTAAAATATCAGCATAATGATGTTGAAGAAGTTAAAGCCATTCGTTGCTACAAGATGCCTTCGTGTTGAAGAAGTCAAGTAAGTGCTTGAGCAATTTAAGGCGTTGCTACAAGATCTTTGCATGAGGAACAAGTCAATACAGTTTTCTGTTAAATGCAGCGCGCGCAGGGTGCCAACAAGAAGTTGAGTCCACTTTTTGGGCAAAAAGTGGAAGTGTTTTTCTTATTTTTCAAATTTGCAGTCAATTGATGTCAAAATTTGAGGCATTTAGAGATTGAATCTTAGAAAAATCCACTAATAGAAAATGTAGTTCTCGGAGTCTAGTTTTCAAATATGTAATTTTTTTTAATACCCACATGGTAAAAAATATATTTTAGTAGGCATGTTTAAAAACCCCTTTTCAAAATATCTGTTTCAAGACCATACCACACGTGTACGACCACCCTATTTTGAAGTAAATAAATAAATTTTTGTAAATCCTTCTGGGGAAAGGTAGCTAACACATCAAAGATTGGTTAGAATATTTCTGATTTTTTTTTAATTGAATTTTTTTTATTCATTTTTAATTGAGTATAAAGTACATTTCCAAAACCTCTGGTGTACGACCACCATAATTTGATGAAAATTTCACTTTTTTTGGATTTTCTTTTTTTAATCTTGAAGGAAATTCTATGTAGATTGGTCACATATAATTAATTTTTTCAAAAACCCAAAATAAAAAAAGTTATTAAAATATTAGTTAACCTTACTATTCTAACTTTAGGTACCAATTTGGCGTAATAATTATTGGAAAAATACTAAAATTTGTCATATCATTATAAAAATTATATTTTTAAAATCTGTACAATATGAACTGAAATGGGTCTTCATTTCGTCTAAAATTTCATTTGGGTTGACCTCCGAAAAATCATGACAAGGCAGAAATTTTATTTTTAAATGCCTTAGTCATTTTTTTGCAAGGCCAAGCACAAGCTTGGTGGGACCAAGCCTGTCCTGAACCAAAAAACAAGGTGGAGGTATAGTCCCCACTCCTAGTTTTTAGAAACGGGCACCTGTTATTTAAAATTCAAAAAATGGGTGCCCATTTTATTTTGGACCATTGAAACTGAAATGGGCACTCGTTTCATTTAAATAACGGGTGCTAGTTTCTGAAAGATCCATTAGAGACAAAAAACAATTTTGTGGGCCTAATCTCAATGATTGATGTTTATTCAATCATTTGTATGACATATCTGTGTTGCAGAAAAAATATTTTGAAAGAACATTCTCTTTTCTTGTCTTGTTTTGGATCTAACAAGAACGGATTCATTTGAATTCAAATTTTGGTGCAAACATGGGATCAAACAAATGCAAAAAGAGGCAAAAAAAGGTTCTGACAGCTAATGAGATTGCAGCAAATAGAGAGAAAGAGGCAAAACAACAACGAGAAAGAAGAGCAAGAATTTGAAACCTTGATAATTTTAGAGCATCGAGTTTAACAAACGGTTCAGAAGATGAGAACAATGAGGACACCATGATGGATGTAGAGGTTAAAGAAGAAAATCAAATAGGAGAAAATCTAGGTGCATTTTCTAATCAAGTGTTGGATACAGGTATATCTTCACAGCCAAATGAAACTTATTGTGATAAAGAACTTGATATTTTTGAATTAGTGGGTTACTCTTTAAATAATTTAGATTTTCTTCCTAAAAATAGAGTAACTGATTTTATTTCACATCAAACACCCCAAATTAGTAATGTTAATCATAATGATAAAGGAACTGACAGTCAAACTCCAATTGAAAGTGAAATTTAAACCCCAATTGAAATTGTCAATCAAACGATAAATTTTGAGATCAACAATGTGGATGTAGACATACAAACACCAATAGAGAAAGAAACCCCTTTGGATGATAATGAAATGGATGAACAATTTCAAATTAAAAGTGATGTGCTAGACAACCTAGATGGTTTGGTTTCATGGAGACAAATTAGGACATACGCGAGTAGATTGTTTAGACAATTTTTTTATAATAAAGAATTTGGGTTTCAATGTCAATTAATGTTACAACTAATTAAAATGACTAAAATGAGAAAAGTGATGAAGAGGTTAGGCATTTATGTGAAATTTGTTATGCCCTGCATCCCCGTCCCTACATTTTGTGTGCAAAATTTTGGGTCCCCCTTTTTAGATTTTTGCTTTTGGCTCTTGCCTTGTCTTTTGCCTTTGTTTCTTTTCTTTTCTTTCCCTGAGTTTTCTGTCCCACGGTGTTGGTCTTGCTTTTTGTTTTTGTCCCTCATGTCTCTGGGACCCAGTCTTGGAGTTGGTCATTCCTTGTCCAGGAGCCGGACCCCGGGCTCCGGGATTCTCTGCCACGATGTCTTCTTTTCGTAAGAGGGTATGCTCGCACAAAAATCTTGGGGCTCGAAGTTCGGAGGTCTGCCTGTTTCAGAGTTTGCAGAAGGAAAGGTAACTTGCTTTTCACCTCGGGCATAAATAGGAATCACCTGTCATTTTCACAGTTATCATGATTAAAATACTTAAGCGATTTCAGAGCGATTCAAAGGAGATTTGAGTGAAAAAATTGAGTGCATGCTTCTCTGAGCTTAGTGAGTAACAACAAGGTGGTCTCCTGTAGCTATGCATGATGTTTCGAGGTGGAAGCTTTTGCAAAGTGTCCAAGGTTCCCTTTCCTTCCTTGCCCTTCTTCAGAGTTCAAGTTGGTGCTCCTGTTTCTTCCTCCATTTTTCCTTCTTTTTCATTGTGTTTTGTTTGCATTTCTGCTTTGTTTTGTTTCTACTTTGCGTCTGTCTGGTTCACCACCTGTTGGTGGGTCAGCTTTGCCAGAGGGTTGTTCGTCCTCTGTGCAGGTGTAGGATAATGTAGATAATGTATATTTATATATTTTGGCTTTGTTCTAGGGTAGCTGCTCTGCATCTGTTGTTGATATGTAAATTCGATGTATTTAATGTATATCCTTCCATTTTTCATGTGTAAACCTTTCAGCCTTGTTGTACTTAGATGTATACTTTGTGTGTATTCATCTGGTCTCACATCGAGCTCACCATACTTCATCTATTTTTCGTTCAAGTTTGCGAGCTCGTTCTGAGCAAAATACCACCTGGTTGAAACTCGGCTCTCGGCTGGTTTCAACCAAGTGTTTTTCTCTCTCCTTAGTCATGTCAGCCTTTGTGCCTCATTTATGTCCCACATATGAATTTAAGATTGTCCAAGTGGCCTCCTCTTTTTGCACGTTCAAACAGTTGGCACCATCATCGCCTTAACTCCCCATTTATTGCATAGCCACATGACATCCATGTGGGCCTGACGGCTCACTTTTCGCTCACTTCTTCCAACGGTTAGTTTTTTGGACCCCGGGTCTTTTGTCTTCACCAACCCATATCTTACTCCCATTAAGTATGCTGGAACCCCTGGGCCCGGATAATGGTTAATCTCAAGTTCGTTATATATATATATACCTTTTCAGGATTTTTAACCCAAACTAACTTTTCAGGAAAATGAAGTACCTCGGTGGTAAGATCTCTGGATCCTGGAATATTATCTATCTATGAATTATAACAGTTGCCTTGCCTTAGAGGTTTCCACAACAATGTACCTTAACTATGTTTGAGGCTTCCGCATCTTCACCACTCGGGAGTCTGAAACTTCCTTCCACGACGGTCACTAGGGCAGCCGTCAGATCCAAGATGGAGAGGGTCTTAGAAAAATTGCCTCTCAGCATAAAGTACCAGAAGGACAATACCATCATGGGATCAAAGATTGAGTCCCAGGTTCAGTTAATTACCAAAACCAGTGTTAGAATGTGGCCCGAGATGCAGGCCTTAGTAAAGATAATGTTCATTCAGCGACAGTCCAGGGATCCGTTGGTGATCAGCGTCGGGGATTCTGGGATTCTAAAGGCCGCTTGTTTCCCATGCTCGATGTAGGCCCCGGAGCTTATTCTTACTCTTGCAACACATTACAACTCCTCCGTCTGAGATGTCATGCTCACAGCCCTAGTCCCGACCGGATATCCCACCCCCATGATGTCCCTCGACGCCGCTACTTTTTGGGTAGGATTAGGGATTCCTTAGTTTGATAACCCAATTGTCATTCTCAATTTCAATAGATGGAGGTTGCAGAAAGGAAATACATGAACAACCATTGGAAAAAGACTCCAAAGAGGGACCCCAAGAAAATGAAATTAGAGATTCCCCAGTCTGAGTTTAAAGAAAGTATCTAGATGGGGATGATAGCATTATGCCAGATATTTGGGCAACCCCATGCCCAAGAGTTCATAGGGTGGATGTACTACTTTTTTCTTGGCATCACCACCGACAGGGAATACTTCGATTGGGCCACCATTATTTCCAATCATGTAGATTCTCAGTTCCTTCAGGTGGCCTAGAAGCACAAATTCTACATGACCTCTTATGTTCTCTGGGCCTTAGCGCAACAATGACCCACCACCAATGAGCTGCTCACATCAGGTGTACTTGGGGTTGACTCAGGTCAGAAGGCTCCCTGGGATTATTTCCCACAAATTCAATGGGAGGCTAGTTTCCCCAGTTTCTGTTAGGTGAACGATGCCTTCGTCTACTACAACCTTCTCACGCCCACCCGGGATGCAGGGGACTACCTCTCCAAGGAGGCAATGGATCTGGTTAGAAGTTATGGCTATTATTACATCATATTCTAGCAACACACTTACATAAGCGTAACCGGCTTCTCTGGGAAGCCTTACTTGTTGCCCAAACATTGTGGGAACAAGATAATTCTCTTGGAATACTATAGACAAATGCTAGAGTTGCATGCCTTATATGCTCTAAAGAAGGTGACTAATATTCCATTCCCAATCACTTGTGGGAATTACTCATGCAGTCTGGCTGTAGCCAAGGAGGCAGACAACAAACTTAAGAGCTTGAACTTGGCAAAATTTTATTTAGTGTGGAAGAACTTTGATTCGCTTGGAAAAATTGCATTGGCACTTCCTCGGGCATCAGAGCCCCACCAATATCACATGGAGGACTTCTAGGAAGATTTCCAAGATGATGTCAAAGTCTGGAGCTGGCATTACATCCGGATGACTATGGGGATGATGGAAAGGTTAAAGCTCCAAAAATTCCCAGATGACTTCTCAGATGCTAGACCCATAATAGATCCCTAGTACAAGGCAAAGGGGATTGACAAGATGGCCCTCCCACCAACAGACTGAAATGCCATGGAAGGGCCTACCATTGAAGACATCACCTCTAACATGGTTGAGCGTAGCCACGAATACTTTAAGAGAGTATGCCTTGGGAGTACCCGCAGAGCTAGCCTGATGGTACAAAGGCTAACTTCTATGGCTGGAACCTCTTCTGGGGCCGGAACTTCTTCACAGGGTTGAAGATAAAGGAAAGAGAATAATGGGAACTCCAACTCTCCAGGAGACCCCCATAAAGGAGAAACTGAAACAATTGCTAGCGTCCTCCCAACAGATGAAGGACAAAATAATCACACGGTTGGCCACTCCGGTGCTCATGACCGGACCTATCCATCCTCCCTCTTCCCCTTCACTAGTAGCATTAATGGTTAGAGTAACAACAATGGATCCAAAAGAGGAGTGAGAAGCCCTAAGAGATGCGAGGCCTCCTTTGGTTACCAGGCGGAAGAAAAGGCTTAATCCAAAGCTAAAGGCAGAACCAGAGCTTGGGATGCCGCAAATCCCACAAGTAGAAATTGTTTCTTCTGACTCCTCAGAGCTAGAGAAAGAACTAGAGCATGCCCACGTCCCTGTAGATCCTCCCCCTCAAGAAGAATTTGATGATGTATTCAAAACTAACGAGTTTGTAAATTTGCAAGGAGACATCGTACATTTGAAGGCAGAAATATCAGAGTAGGAGGAAGCTCCAGAACAAGAACCTACACAGGAGCAGGAGGCACAAGATGCAGAAGAAAAGGGGGTGGAATAAGAGGTCACCTCCGAAGTCCCAGAAACACAGGATACAGGAGTTTCAGGCTAGCAAAAGCAAAATTAACAAATGGCATCGGTTGGGGAAATCGGACCTATGGGAACAACCGTGACCCCAACTGCCATGTTCTAGATGCCACTCCCGAAGGAAACATTTGGGGAGGTAATCACTGTGGCCCAAATGTTGAATCTTGGCCCATTGCCTCCCCCACTACCAAAGGATGTACCGAGAGAAGAAGACACCCCAGCAACAGAGGCTGAGGAAGAACATCAACAGGAAGAAGAAGAAAACTCCACGGAACCAATGAGGATCCAAATATTTCCAAAGACAGATGGTGGGGAAAAAGACACAGGTACCACTAGAGAAAATGTCACCAGTGAGTCAGAAGACATAGGGAAGGAGTTGGAGGAGGCTCATACTGTTGAAGGGGCACAACAGGATATTGAGGAAAAGTTACAGGAGCATATTTTGGCTACAAAGCCACCCCTACCATCACAGTGGTTGGTGGAATCTTGAAAGAGAATGGCCCCTACCACCTAGAGCCCATATTTCTTTGGTGGAGATGATGGCTCAGGCACGGAACCCGCCTAAGGTTAAGAAATCCTGGATAGTTCACACTCTTCAAACCGAGCCAGGCGGAGAAATAGTCGCAGTAATCACGACGCCTTCCCCAGATGCAGACGAGGAAACATCTGAGGTTGGAGATTATAATGTCACACAAGTGTCAAGGGGAAGAGAGGAAAACAGGGTGAATTGGACCTATTGAAAGAAGCAGCCAAGGCAGTGGAGGCTTGCTATGAGAAAGAGACTCAAAAGTTCAAGGCAGAAAAGGAGAAAAATGCAAACCTTATGGGGTTACTGACTGAGCTAGCCCAACCTATTAGAATTATTCCTCCGGGGGCCTCTATGTCAGATGTATCACTTCTGCAAAGTGATATAGACTCATTACAGACGATGAAGAAAAAGGCCCAAGCGGTTGATGAATGGGTCGCCTTGTAGTTGGGAAACGTCTGACGTTTCCTGGTGTTGACACTCCCAGATTTATATGCGGCCCGCCATGTATTACATCAGGCTAAAACCACCATCAGCATATGGGAGGGAGACATCTAGAATTATGAGGCATGGAAGGTTGAGTTAGAAGAACTCCTCGGCCTCGGACAGGATATTGTTTCCGAGTCTAGAATTTTGGGAGAAGAGTCCTTTGATTTTGTGAGAACCCAACACTCTAGACTTGACCTCACATTGGGGGTAATCAAGCAACTGGTGGGGACTCTGCATGATAAGGTCAATGTAGTCCAATATTCTTTCAATTTATACAAGTCTTTTGTTTTGAAGGTCTCTGGAGATGATCCGTTTAGCATCGACACATGCACGCTAGAGGAATATGTTTTGGGAAAGTTTGATGAATTAATGGAATCAAGGTATCAGTCCTCGGAGGGGATAGATGGAGCAAAAATGATGTGAATAACTCGTATGGTTCTCATTGGCCATGATGCGGTGAAGATGGCCGATGAATTTAAGGGAAATGTTCCAGACCCGAGGGAATAGATTGAGGTGGCTAAGTACCATCAGGCTGGCCTTAAAGACATCGATGAAGATGGAATTTCCCATCTCCTCCAGACCTTCAATGATAGAAAACAAAAATGAAGATTCTCTAGGGGTCGGAGAAAACCTAAGTGTTTTGTATTCTTTATTCCTTCAGAACGCAAGTTCCCAGATCCTGGAATTCTGGATCCTGCATTTTGTATTCTTTCACTGACCCGTGTCCCGGTCCCCAAGGCTGACTGGTCACTTTCAAGGCAGTTAATAAAGGTTTCTAGAGAGTGGGTAACAGTTAATAAAGGTTGTCACAGGTTGTCATAAGGTAGATAGCTACATCAAGGCACATCAGATCGACAAGAGGTTTTCTAAAGGTGGTCTTCCCAAGGCACCGCTTCAACGTTACACCTAGCACATCAGAGATAGGGCACCACTTTTCCCATTTATGAGGCATGTAGCCTCGATCCCCAAGGGATCATATTTCTTCTTTCTCCTTCTCGGCTCTCTTCTTGAGGCCGATTCTTCCACTCCACCTCTCATCTTTTTCTTCTAACATGACAGGCCTATTCTATCTCTAGGTCTTTTGCAGAGTGGCGCAGGTAGTACCGGCCATCGGATAATGTATTTTATTGTACAGTGTGACATAAGTTAGGGTTAGGGTTAGATGTGTGTGTATAAATAGTGAGTCCAGCCTCATTCCAAGGGTCAGAAAAATTGATGATTTTGTAGTCCAAAGTTAATAGCAATCTAGTTTTCTCAGTTCTTAGTTGCAGAGCTGAATGCTCCATAGTCTTTAATCTTTCAGTAGTTAGATGCTCCCCTGGAGCCACTGTTGTACCATGCACCAGTGCTTGCTGGAAGAAATGTTAATGAAGAAGGAAGAGTTCTCTCAATAATGTTGTTGGCATTCTGTCTTCTGGGTTAACGGTATTTTATGCTTTGTGTTCTTAATGTCTTTTGCTCTGATACTTAAAGTAGATTAACGACCTCCTTTCCTTTGCTACTGATAAAATATGAACTAATGGTTGTGTATTTCTTCAGTGTTTAGTGTAGTGTGTTAGAGCATTGTTGATGTCTTGAACATTTGGTGTAACTATAAGTAGATGAAATACTTCTAACTCTATAGTATCTTTTGAGTTTTATTTGTTAAAGTAAATACGCACTTGAAGGAAACCCCACTTGCCTGAATCCCTGGAGAAAATGAGTTGAAGATAACCAGCTATCCCCCTCAAAATAAGTCACATCTCCCAACTAAGCCCTGCACCATCGAGACCCGACTCTCACATGCTTGGAGACTCGGGGAATCTCATTTCCTTGGACAACCTTTACAGGCAAAGTTGACTGGTACCTGGGTACCCGGTGACAACTTATCTCTATTGGTGGACCCAGTCACAAGAGTCCCGCCAACAAAATCTAAGAAGAATGATGAGTCTCTAAAACAAGTTGTATCAACTATTGGTAGTGCCTTTGACACAATCGGAAAGAAAAGTCATTCTAAAGATAGGAATGTGGCACGACGAGCAATAACAATGGATTTAGTAAACAAAACTACTTGTGATAAAAGAATGATGACAAACATAAGTGGATATCTTAATATTCATCGTAAAAATTTAGCAAGAGCTGTAAAGAGAAGAGTTAACTTTGAAAGTGATCCGGCAAACCATTTGTGGAGCTTTAGTGGCAGACTCCCAAGATCTGACATGAAACTTACTGGTGAAGTCAAAACTTTGATTAAATTTTTTTGGCACGATAATACAAGAGTATCACCTAATGCTAGGATGTTCTTAAATTAAGAGTCAGCTCAAAAAGTCGTGATCCACATCCAAAACATCTTTTGGATATGACTCAAACTGAATTGTATAAAAAATTTGTGGATGTTAAGGTGTTAACTATTTCTATTAGTCAAAGATCATTTGAAAAATGTAAACCATGGTACATCAGGATTAAGAAGGAAAGAGTAACGTGTTGTTGCAAAATTCATGTTCAATTTCATTATCATTATGATGTATTTTGATCTATATGTTCTACCATGCATACTAATGAAATGTTGCAAGAATGTGGTATAAATATAGTACCTCAAACTGTAAAAGAATTTATATCAGGTTTGTTTTGTAACCCACCTAATGAGCATTTTTTTTTCTTTTGAATGCATGTGTTTCTGGTGTATGTGATGTATGTGGCAATCTTGCATTTTTAGATG
>MU228559.1:854410-871612 GCA_018584345.1 Thuja plicata | reverse complement strand
TATATATATATATATATATATCACTTATTCTATAAATGACCAAGTATTATGAAGCACAATATATCCAAGTCTTTAAAAGCATATCCTTTCAATTCATTCTCTTTCATGACACATTTTAGATGTGTGATATATTGAATATATTTCATATTAGTCATTTGCATATTTAATTTATTTGTTATTAAATAATGAGTAATTCTTAAGAACTTTTAAAAAATCAACAAACCCTAAAGTTCTATTAAATGGTTAATGAGAACTTGTCTTACAAACCTAAATTGAAAGCTCCTTGCAATGCCATCCATCCCAAATAATTCTTTCTCAGAGTAGGTATTTTACAACCTTCATCATTTATATGATTGTATCAAGACCTTTCATTGTCCTCTAGAGGCAATGGCCATGACAAATACAAATGTTTTTTTTTAAAACACATTTAATGTAAATATCGCTTCAAGTATAGCCCTCACCTTTGGAAATTGGTTGCAATTGACTCTAAAATCATGTTTAGATAGAATGTCAAATATCATGCCATAATATAAACTTCAGATATTTTAAATTATTGAACTTTTAAATTAATATTATTATATCAATACATATGGATCAATTTATTAATTTTTGTTTCAAAGGTGAATGGATATATAATATACTTATGTAAAATCTTATAGTTTTGTGAAAAATTATAATTGCAAAAGAAAGATTAGTTAGAATAGAATGTCATGGAGATGAATCCATCGATCGTCTTCCATGTTTTTTATTGCTGGTAAAAATAGGTTTTATGGGGACCCGAAACCCCTTACAACCATTACAAAAAGATAGACAACATAAAAAGGACTAAACAAAGACAAGACTGAGATCCAGCCCGCTACACCCAAAACCAAATAGAAAACTAGAGAAGAAAGCCAGAAACCACCTAGGCCCTTCGACATCCAAAAGCTAAAAAATGAAGCAGCTAAAAAATAGGGGAACTGCAAGAACTAGGCGAACTCTAGGAGAGTGCCTTCCGCTTCCTTCTTAACTTCGGAGACCTCTTTGATGGAAGCGTTAAAATCCAAAAGCTCCAAAATCCTATCTTGGATTTTCTTCTTCTTGGCCGAATGCATGCGCTTTCCCGAACCTGCATCTTCCATGTCATCTTTTTCATCATCGATCTTCACACTTGGGGATCTAGAATCCACCTCAAATTTAATGGAATTAAAACACTCCATAGTGGAACCCATGAAGATATTGTTATCCTTCATGTGTATCTTCAAAGTGTTCTCTAGAATGTTAAATCTGTCATGCAGAGTCTTCAAATTTTTTTCATCCTCCTTGTTCTGTTTACCATCAACCCCTACCGACCCAGAATCTTGATTACCTTGGATAAGATCAAAACGAGCAGACAAAACTCTATAGTTGAGATGGAGACTTTTGATTTCCTTAAAAACCCATTTCATCAGACGAAACGAGTACAATGACATTGCCTTCGTAGTTTGAAGAACTCTAAATGGGGGCTCAATTTTGTCGACCATGTCATCTTGGAGAAGTTGGACATTTCGCTCCTGCATATCCACCAATCTAGAGAAAGGAATGTTCCTAGAAGTAGTAGGGATGTTGCCCTTCTCAGCAGTGTCATGACGTGGGGTTTCCTCCTCTTTCCTCTCCGACTACACACCTTCCATGTTGATGTCAATAGTGATAGGCATTATCACATGCTTATTTTCTAGAGGTTAGAAAGCATTACAAAAATTTCTTTCTATAATCTACACTTAGAAAAATTTATTCAATTTCTTTAAACTTTTGTGACAAATTATAAATATTTAGTAAATTATCAATGATAGTAGTGAGATCATATATTTATTAACCTTATAATGCTTCAAAATCTATGTTTATTAAAATATTTTATTTTTTAAGATTAGAGAGGATAAGGATTTGAGCATAATCATTTTATTTCATCTTAGATCAGTACATAGATAGCTAGATAGATATCACTTACTCTATAAATAGGCATTTTTTAGATTTGATCAACCTCAAGTCAAAACTAAAATCCTAAACCTTAAATATCCCCTATAATGGACCTAATGGATGTCCTATACAGTTGGCACACCTTCCTGCGCACATGGTTGTTGTTCCTGCATAGTTGGGGCTTGAAACTATGCAGTTGGGGATAGTCCCACACAATTGTTACTAACTTCTACATAGTTATTCATGAGAGCTACACAGTTGATCCCAGAACTGTGCACTTAGTCAGATATTGTGCATGAAGGTAGTGAGTTACAAATTTATCTTATGGGTAAAAATGGGCATAATGAGGACCCTGGAAGCAAAATCCAAGGAATACCAAGTTGAGATCTCCTTGTTTCCCTTCTAAAACACTTATTAAACCCATGTTTCCCCTAAGATCAATCCATTAAAACTATCAGGATCTGAAATAGATCTGACTAAATAAATATAAACTAAATAGGACATTATACACCCAAACTGATCCTACTCATTCCTAAAGGTTCATAAAGACCTATGAGAACCACATAACATATCAAAAAATATCTAAACATAACATTACAGGAAGCTTTGAACAAAATATTGCACAATCATAGCTTATTTAGAAAGAATAATTCACTTTATCACATTTAAACATAATAAACCTCTTTCGAGGAACCTCTCAACCAATGGGACACACAGTCTACTTTGAAATATAAAACTACGTTACACAATGAAATTTTCTATGATCTAGAAAAGGAAAATATAGGAATACACACACACACACACACAAATACAACAAGCAAATATGAGTAGATCCTACCTAGAGTCCTTCGAAGAAACTATTGAGGGAGAAATCCTTGATTTTTCTAGCCAATTCTCTGTCCTCCTTCAGGATCTACAATCATGAACACTCCTATAGGCTGCTCCCAAATATCCCACAATACACCCACAAAGATATTATATTAATCATAGACAAATTGAAGAATATCTTCCGTGAAACTAAATTATGATTCTTCCACCAACCCCCTTCATCCCCCCTCCTTTCCAGACTTCTCCCATAAGTATATTACATGAGTGGTTGCACGGGAAAAATCCAATTGTTACAACCATTTGTAACCAATGGTTGGTTAATAGTTTAGAGCTCCTTTATCTTAAATATTAAATTATTCATTAGTAGCCGGATATTTAGATATATAATTTACTATTTATTAACGTTCTTTATAATATTTACTTTTAGGAAAGATTAATGCAGATTTTACTTAACACAAAGTTCATTTTACTATTTCTTGGTTTAGTTTTGATTTACCCTAGACATCAAAGAATTCCTCTCAAGGTAAATACTTAATAACTAATAATTACCTTAGTATTTCCATATTACCTTTATAATAATATTATTTTATAAATTATAAACTTATATAATTATTTAATTCCTATCCTTGTATATATACAAAAATATGCATATGTGTGTACCCATATGCCTATGTGTACATATACCTATTTAATTATTTTATAAGAAAACAATAATTTATGAATACACTTTTATAAAACTTATTATAAGGTATTTTAATTCCATATTAGATTATTTACTTCTACCAGTTATCTTTCTATAAAAGATATCAAATTCAATCCTAACAAAAAGAGAATTATCACTCACTCACACACACACACACACACACACACACACACACACACACACACACACACACACACACACACACACACACACACACACACACACACACATATATATATATATATATATATACCCAAACAAGTTCTAAGGATCAATAGTTCCAAAACCAACTTAAGACAACAAAGCTAACAAGATCACAAAATAAATTACCCTCAAGCTAAGAACAAAACATTCAAGACTAAATCAAGAGAACCCAACCCGGGTGCAAAGGATCATAAACAAAGGACCAAGAGTAGGTTTATTCTTGCAAGAAACTTGGTACTACCTCGATAACAACAACAACGTTCGAGGATTTTGAGGGTACGCTTAGACCTATGAAGCCAGGTGAAGTTGATATCTGGTACCTGGAAGCCTGCATCATAGAGCATAAATACATGTGCATAGATATACATATAAAAGAAGACATTGCAGACAGATGACTGAGATCGATACATCGTGTGCACCTCAACTATGTGAGTAACTACGACTTTGTCCTAGATCATGAAAATACATCAGATATATATACACATAAAGCATGTGGCATCATCATAACAAGGGTTAGAATCCTAATCATTGGGTTAGTTTTCATAATCAAATCATATAACTAAAAGCTATTCATTTCCTAAATCCATATGCACAGATAACAATAATCATAAATAGATACATCAAAGTATCCGAGAAGTATATCATCATCTAGGTCTATCCAAATGAAGCATAAACATAAGCATATAGTCCATCCATAATAATATCAAAATGTCCAATCCTGAAATGAAAGGTATAGTTCTTTGAGAGGGTATTACAATTGGAAAGAGCCTACAAAAATGCCATAAACCATATTAGAGCCATGAATATTTTTTAAACACCATGTACATGTTCTTTTAAAGCCACTTTAAGTGATTGAAAAATCATGTATTGTTTCAACTAAAATAATTGATTGCCAAAGCTTGTGCATAAATAATAGTTTGAGAAAATTTATAGACATGGGACTTTACAACAACCTGTGAAACGACCTCTAGTATTTTAAAAGTTTACTCTTTACGATGTTTTTGGTTGTCGAGGGGGGGGGGGTGGTGTAGAAAAGTGATATAAATTTCTAAAATGAAATCAACTGGAAACCTAATCCAAGACGATGCATGAAAATTTTACTTAGATTCACCTTTACTTTTGTATAATGAAACCCATAATTATATCTAGAATATCAAAACACCTAAAAGACTGAAGGAAAAATAATGAGAAACAAATGATTCCAAAATATTGAATACAAGATGCAACATACTCTTCTTGATGTTAGAACAAAAAAATACACAAGGTCGAAGGTGCACATAGAATAATATTCAAATCCTCTTTTGAGAAGCACCTATTGAAGATTGACAAAATGTGCAAATGTTTTTATTACTTATTATTAGAAATACTAGCTGGACTAAACTATTATCTACTAATATAGTCAACTCCCAAAATATGGATAGTGAATCCCTTACAATTGAAACAATCTAATAAATAGACCCATCCCCTTGTGGCTTGATGGAGATATTTAGGTAATCAAATGTGACTAGAAGCTCGAGAATGAATTACCATGATTGAGGTCATCACAACTACATAATTGATTAATGATTGTATTCTTTGAATGTGGCATGCACAAGGTGAAGGATGTTGTAACATAGCACAACATTATCATGGCTTTGGCCTATCTATCACTAGACGAGAGTACCATGTTAACATGCATCCCTTCTCATGACGAACCCACTTTATATTTAGATTTTATAATAAATGGTTTAAAATATAACATTTATTTATTTATTTTTTATTGGTAAGGCATAGCCACCCAAAGGCTACATAGGATCGTAACGTTGGTTCAAACTCATGAGCACATTAGCCCAGCGAAGATACAAAGCTTGCGAACACAATAGTCCAACATGGTTTGAACCTTGGTTGTCGTGATACCAACAAAGTGACTTGACCATGACACTGTGTCCCATAGGACAACATGTATTTATTTTAAGTTGATAATTATTTGCAACATTTTATTATGACTATTATTTGATTACTATTTTAAATTAGAGAAGGTGAAAGCAAAGAATATTTCATAATATCTTTGTATAATAAATATCAAACATTGTTTAGTTTGGGTAAGTCACTATGATTGTACAAACACTAAAAACATATCAAATACATTTTTATCATTTAAGGTTGAATATTTATCATGATATATTAAGCATTGAAATAAGATGTTGATTGACATGCTATATAAAAATGTCACTAAAAATATAAAGTCCTTTGGCACCAAAAGAAAATAAATTCAAAATACACACTATTGCATGATGATAATAAAAGTTTTCATTAAATATTATATTTCTAATCAAATACATTCAATGTTGGTGATAATGTTTGACAAGCTTCATATTTATCTTAACTTAGATTATGATAGCCACTTTGTGTCAAATAAATTTCTTATTCATTTCTTGTAGATATATTGTAATCTTGATTTTATAGACAAATGTGTAGCACTTATTACAATAAAAATTTGTAGTCTAAAAACACCCAGAATAAAAGACAAAAGAACATGAATATACAAATTTTGTCCTTAAAACAACCTACTCACATCAATCAATTTATTTTAATTATCATAATGTTAAATATCTAATAAATCAATTCATGAATAATTAACATAAAAAATAATTCTAGAAGAGAATTCTACAATAGCATTGTATAAAATTAGAAGTACACAATGTTGTATTAATTTAATCATGAAAGGGTCTGAATCCATCAGAACAAAAATAACATCAAGCCCTTAGGCAGTTCGAAAGGAATTCACGAGAAGTGAATTCAACCATCAAAGCCACAAAAAAAAATAGAAAACAAACTAGCAACAAAAAGATCCAAAGGCTAGCACAAGAAAACACAGGACTAGACAAACTGGAGATCAATCTCCTTCCAATCTTGATTAAGCTCCTTGAGGGTATCGAGAAAACGAGTCTTTCTAGGCTGACACAAAACTAAGTCCGTAGAAGGGC
This sequence comes from Thuja plicata, assembly GCA_018584345.1. Taxonomy (NCBI): domain Eukaryota; kingdom Viridiplantae; phylum Streptophyta; class Pinopsida; order Cupressales; family Cupressaceae; genus Thuja; species Thuja plicata. The sequence continues at coordinate 864,976 of MU228559.1, read as the reverse complement.
CCTCTTTCACTAGCTGAACAACAACCTACATATTCTCCATGTGCTTCCTTCTTTTAGCCTTCTTGTATTCTGATTCCTCCTAGAGAGTGTTGAAGGAAGAAGTTGTTTTGTCCATGATGTTACATGAAGAATATGAAACTTTAAATTCAATTACATGATAAAGGTTAACAAATTTTATAGAGTTGGTGATTACTTGTCTAAATTAGATAGAATAGTCATTTATGAATGTTTCTATTATATTTTTCAATCATGAAATGTTGGGATATTAGCAACTTGCAACCATCAATCTATTTCAATTACCAAACCCTTTGAATATATGGTTAAAAAAAACAAAAACAAAAACAACCTTACATATTTCACTTTTAAAAAAAATTAACTTGCATCAATCAATCCATTTCAATTACCAAACCCTTTGAATATTCGGTTAAAAAGAACTAAAACAAAAACAACCTCACATATTTCAGTTTTTTTTAAAAAATAACTTGCATCAATCAATCCATTTCAATTACCAAACCCCTTGAATATCCGATAAAAAAAGAAAACAAAAAAATCACATAGTTTAAGTTTTTCAAAACATATATAATTATACCATTTTTGTCTCCCTGTAAATGCGGACTGATTACACTGATTACGGAAAGAGCGCCAGTCTTAAACATCACACACTAAGGAAAAAATTAAGTTTGGAAAAAGTAAGTCAACTTTGACTATTTCACATTTTTTGCATAAGAATTAGTCATTAGTAATTAGTATGTGATGTTTACAACTAGAATCCAAAGAGCATCTCAAAAAGTTTTTTGATAAAAATTTCAAGCATTGATTGGTTTTGGTTTAGACGAGTCATGATCTAATGCAAAAATGAAATCAACGCAAAAGAAAGCAACGCAGCCAGATAAACGTAAACATTTCAACTGCCCTCAAAGAAAATAAAATCATTTCAAATGCGGCCAAGAAACGTAAGATCGTTTGAATTTCCACCAAAGAAAATAAAATTATGAAAGGGAAATGAATAATCATGCCAGTCGCAATAAGATAATGGAACTTTTTAATCGATTACATTGCTTTAGAGTAGATGCTTTAGAAACAGTTAGAATTGCATGCTTCATAAGTTTTGCGTGAGAACGACGTCTATGAGAATTTAATTTCTATTTTCAAACTGTACAATGGCGTAAAGACTTGAAATAAAATTATATTTTAGCAATAGATGTTAAATTTGTTTAGACAACTGGCATGAGATCTATTGCTTCATATCTTGTTGTAGTAATTATGTATATCATCTCATTTGAGTCATTCATGCAATAGATGTTAAATTTGTTTAGAACTGGCATGAGATCTATTGCTTCATATCTTGTTGTAGTAATTATGTATATCATTCCATTTGAGTCATTCATGCAATAGATGTTAAATTTGTTTAGAACTGGCATGAGATCTATTGCTTCATACCTTGTTGTAGTAATTATGTATATCATCCCATTTGAGTCATTCATGCAATATATGTTAAATTTGTTTAGAATTGGCATGAGATCTATTGTTTCATACCTTGTTGTAGTAATTATGTATATCATCCCATTTGAGTCATTCATGCAATAGATGTTAAATTTGTTTAGAACTAGCATGAGATCTATTGCTTCATACCTTGTTGTAGTAATTATGTATATCATCCCATTTGAGTCATGCATGCAATAGATGTTAAATTTGTTTAGAACTGGCATGAGATCTATTGCTTCATACTTTGTTGTAGTAATTATGTATATCATCCGATTTGAGTCATTCATGCAATAGATGTTAAATTTGTTTAGAACTTGCATGAGATCTATTGCTTCATACCTTGTTGTAGTAATTATGTATATCATCCCATTTGAGTCATTCATACTTAATTGGGGAAACCATTCTTGCAAGCCCTATGACATTAAGGTCACTAGGGTTACAAAGTTAACTTTTGTGTTCAAAAACCCCAATCTTAAGGGCAACCACTTGCTATCATCAACTTAATAATATTTTAGTAGGACGATTGTTACTTTGCCTTTCATTTGTTATGACAGAGTCGTTTATTTGGGGTTTAGAAATTGTGGAATCTTTACTCCTTTGTCCATGTTTATTCTTAATTTTCGATGAATAATGTTATATTTTTAACAAAACTCATATTAACTTTTGGCCTTTATAATGTTTGTTCAGAGGCACTATTATTTCTTATATTTTCAAGCATTTATGTGATTATTGAAATAGTGTCAATATTATGAAAGTGATTTGAAAGTTTGCAACTCTTTATGTATCTTCTCCTCACTAGAATGTTTTTTTATTAATCTAAATTTAATGCTATGCGGTAATGATAATGTTTTCTCTATGACAAATACATGATGTATTTTATTTTAATTTTGAAAGTTTTATTATTCTTTATGTTTAAAATGTTCGACCACTATTGTGGCCACAATTAGATTTCTTAGATCATGCAATTAGGGTATTACTTTAACGATAATGTATTACTTGTCTCGTTTATATTGGAATTTTTTTATTTTATTTTTTGTGTTTATATTGAAAATGTTGATGATAATTAGTTTTTCTATTCATCATTATAAATAAACCTTTTCTATATAGAATAGTGTATTAACTATCATCTTTAAAGGAATATATGTAATGTATGTTGAAAGATAGAATATTTGTTCATTATTCCACTCAAAAGAATTATTATGAAAACATGATTACATGATTATATTTTAATATATTATTGGTACCAAATTATTATTGAGTGCTTGAATAATAACAAAAATGTTATCTGTTAATAGGTAGATGGATATTTAAACTATAATGTGATCTCTATCAGTTATTTATCTACTGTGTTTCACCCAAATTAAAATAAAATAATACATGTTATTATATAATAATTTTATGCCTTTCCATAAACTAACATAATTATATTCAGATAGACCTGAAAGTAAAATAAGAAAACTAGTTATAAAAATCATTCAATGTATTCAGTTTAGTAACTTGATGAAGTGGAATGAACTTTCCAATCTATTAGAGAGGAGAAAACTGGTTGCTCAACTATGTGAATGCCAAATGCAATGATATGCTTTTCTTTCTATAGAGGATTGTATAATAAAGACATATGAAGCCCAAACATCTTGATAACTATAGTTTTTGTCTAGTCTAATGTGAAAGAATAAATCCTTTGTCTATAAAAAGTTAAATTTTTCCCTCTATAGTAATCAACGACATACACAATACAAGTGCAACTTTCTAGGAGAGACCAAATGATACATAGTGTGTTACCTCTTGTGAAGCTAACCTTAGATAAGATTGTAACACTATAGTACTTCTTTCTAGATATCTCTAATACAATTCAAAAAGAAGATTGCAAATTATTATCTTTTCACATTATCATGGGAACATTTCATGAACAATTGAATGCTAACCATACAAGAAACAATAATACATTTTGAAAGAATCAATATTTTTACAATTTATACGTTCAAAAATTTTCTACATTAGAACTTGTTTTACATTAGAGACACCTAGGGAAGCAGTGAAGTAAAATTTTGAAGGGAAAAATTATAAACTAACAAAACATAAATAGAAAGCCCAAAACCACTATGATCCAAAGTTCACACTAACATGCAGTTCTACAACCACATGAAGAAGAAATGGAATGGTAGGAATTGAACATTAAAAACTCATCTTTTAAAAAAGTGACATGTTGACTATTTTGGTGTGATCTATAATTCTCTGGTGCTGAAACTAATTTTTCTTCCATTGAAATTGATCGCTAAATATTGAATGCAATGCATTGATGCAATTTACATAAATCTATTTATGCCATTTTTTTTAAAGAATCTACTAAAATAATAATTAATATAGAAACTTGATTGTTTTCTTTTTCATTAGAAGGATATATTTATCCACATATCGTTCTTATGTTTTTCAGTATTTATAAAATAATATAACATAGTTTTCCTAATACTAATGAAATATTTATAATTTAAAAATTAATTTAAATTATATGGATATCTAAAATTATTAATATGTAAATATTACAAGATATTTTGTGCATCCCATTCTTATGTTTTTCTAATATAACATAGTTCTTCTAATAATGATAGAATATTTATATTGAAAAATCGCTCTAATGTTTCTTTTCTTTTCTCTGATCTCCTCCATGTCCTCCTCTTGCACATTTGGTGACCTAATTTATCCCCTTCGCTCAGAATATTATGGCTCATATATGGAAAAAGGATGTGCAGGAGGATTCATTGATTGGGCTTCAATGTAGCTCTAGGTATGGATCATGACCTAGATTTAAATCGTGCTATGCTTCTACGAAATTAAATCTTTTTTTCAAAATGGATGATGCTCCTATGGAGAGGGTTCTCTTTGACGTGGTTACGTTGAACAATGATTTTGTTGTTTCACCATGCAAAAGGGGAATCACCAGGTTTTCAGATGTGAGAATCCATCTTGACGATTTCCCTATCTCAATTTGAATCTTTCAATTAAATTTTTGGTGGACATTGAGACATGCTGTCCTAAATTCAAAGGGGGATAAAAAATACTAACCCTTATTTTTTATTTCCCCAAAGCCTACGAAAAAACCTGCTAAATCATTTTGTAGAAAACATAAACTTTGAAGCTACACTACAATTAGGTGGTGGTGGTTTTCATAGTTCCATTAGTGGGTTCGCTTCTTCCAACTTTGGCAATGTTTCCCAACCATGTCTTGTCCATACTTCATCCTTTATTCTTGAGGTATGTTTGGATGATTTGGGCAAGGATCAAGAATACTTTTTTGTAGCAATATCCCTTTATTTGTAGATTCATAAAGGTGTGGCCAAAACTATATGATTTACATTCATCGATTACTTAGAAGTGGAAAGAATAGATGGAGGGTGAAATTTGGATTTACCCTATCCCAAGAGATCCTTTATTTTGGAATTTGACACTAAGGAGGATAAAAATTTAGTACTTGAGAATGGTCAGTGGATCTTCCAAGACAATTTTCTATGTATGAAACCATAGTTCCCTACTTTTGATCCACGTACAAAAATATTTATCTTAGCTTATTTATGGGTGGGGCTACCATATCTTCCTCTACAATTCTAGAAACTTGACTACCTTCGAGTCATCAGTAATAGCTTGGATAAATATGATACTGCACCTTTAAGGAAACTATTGTTTTCTAGATTACCACCTATGCTCTAATATATATTGAAAAAAAAAGGCCTTCTTTCTTTAAATTATTTTTGAACATGGGCAATAGAGGTTGGAAGCAACCAACGGACTATGAGAAAATTTCTATTAGATGTACAAGATGTTTTACAATGGATCACCTGACATCTCCATGTTGTATACAACCTACTATTTATAATTTAGGGGAGGAGTGTGGAATTTTTTCTTTACACACCCTAACAACTATAGAGAGAGGGAGAGAGAGAAAGAGAGTAGATATCTAAAAATGGATGTTGTTATTAGAGGATGTGCCCTAGATTATAGGTGGAGATTTCAACATGGTTGAAAAGGCTCAGGACAAATTTGGGGGCTCCCTATTTGAATGGAAGAGGGAGGAGAAATTATTATAGTACAAAATGTTGAACAAAATTAATCTAGTTGACCTTTTGGCTAGGATAAAAAATGAATTCCTAGGAATTTGGTTTACTTGGTGTAATTTTCAGCAGGGTTGCAGAAGGATCTATAGTAGACTGGACTGGTTCTATATGAACAAAAACATCTTCAACCTCAAAAATGAGGGAGAAGGTATTTTCTATATAATTTTATTCCTTATGCACTCTCAAATCATTATCCAATGGCAGCTCAAATTTCCATGAATAATTGCTGAGATATCCCAAGAGGTAGAGAATATCCCTTTGCTTTGGAAACTAAGTTATTAGAGGATGAGTGGTGCAGGATAACCCTCAAGTTCATACATTTAAAGTAGATCAATGGACACAAATACAAAGGATTAGGGTAGTTATTGGATCTTGGATCCAATGTCATCAATAAGTCCTCAATTGTAAGACAAGGGGACACTAGCTGATGTTATAAACCTAATTGTCTACCTTAGTCAATTTGGACAATATTGGGTAGATTAGGATAGAATAGTTTAGGGAACCTAAGGAAGGGTAGAAATGTTATTTTAATCCTTCTAAGGTCCCCTATGGAGTCAAAACAAAAAACTTTGCAAGTTTAGTCACATTTGACAACTTTTGTTAAAAATTGTCAAAATTGTCAATGTTGCATAATGCAACTTCTTGGACCAAAAGATGCAACTTTTGAATCCCAACATTCACAACCAATTTTTTCGATTGGAAATGCTTGGGAAATGTATGAAAAGGTTGAAAAACCTTACTCCATGGTTGGAGTGAATCCATTGAAATTTTTTGACATTGAAATCAATAAAATTCAACTATTTTTTTGTATTTCCAACTATTTTTCTGAGTTGTACGGATCTGTACAGATCTCAATGCACCATTGAAGGATTGAGAAAGTTGGTCCTGTGCCTTAGTTGAATTTTCCAAGTGGTTTTAAGGTTTTAAGTGTAGGGGATCCAAATTTATCCAATTTTTATTGCTCACTGGTCACAAGAATTCCCTAACTAGGGTTTCAAAGAAAACTTCCTGTTTCCCAGAGACTCCAAAATGGGAAAAATCTAAGCCTTGGTGGAGAGAAAGGAGGGAATATTTAATTTAATAATTTTTAGGTCTTAGATCAGGAGGCATTCAATGGAGGGAAAAAACATTAAAACCTCTGGACAGGCATCTAGATGTGACTGTCCAGATTTTGGGTTTTGAAGCACAACTTGGGCTAGGGATAGAATGAAGACCTAAATACTTGGATTTAGTAGATTTGTATGTGTATAGTCAGAAAATGGAAGAACTTCCATAGTAGACATGTTTAGCCTTCTGAGTAAGTGGTTTGGGGTCATGATAAGCGCCTTGAATGGGTTCATGATCTTGACATGGCTTCCCCCCTGTTCTGTCCCTCTTTCCACTCCTGTTTAGCCTGATTTATGCATTCTAAACTGTAGACTGGTGATTCTAGGCTTCAGGGTTAGGGTTGAACTTTTAGGTCTATGTCAACCTCGACCCTGACCCAGGGTTTAGATCCTGGGGTCTCACAGGTTTTGGAGGTCAGCCTTTGCAAAAAGTATGTTCCGCTTTCGGGTCGGCTGTTTTGGGTTCCGAAGCGTTGATTCCTAAACTATATTTAATATAGGTCCTCTCCTAGGGGTAAAGGCTTTAATGGGAATTTAATCCTCCTATGTAGGCCTCCTTAGAAGATTGTGCCCTAATTTCATATAAAAGGGAAGCTTTCTCTCTCATTTTCTCTAAGTGAGACTAAGTCCTCTATTGAAGCATTACTAACGATAACTATCATCAAGAAACTATCTTCAAGGGTGATAAAGAAAGCTAAGGAGAAAGATTTAAAAGCAAGCATTCATCCATTCAAGTATCCACTTTCATGAAGGAGACCCATTGGAGGCCATTGAAGGATTCAAGCTACATAGTGCCCTTTTGGTGATCTCTCCATCCACCTTCTTCCAAGCCTATTTCAAATTCAAGAACCCATTCAAGACTTGGTGTTGGAGATCCAAAAGCAAGAGATTGAAGACATCCTACCTTTCTACATTCTATATTTTGAAGCATACTTGTGGATTCAAGGATTCGAATCCACCATAAGGACTTTTTCAAGCAAGGTGAATTTATGCATTTACTTTGTCTATTTCTGCAATTTCAATTATATATATTTAAGGTTAATTCCAAAATTGGGGTTTGACCAAGGCAAACCCCTCCCCCACAACAAAAAATCTCCTTTTTCTTGTAGGTACAGGTTCAGAATAGTTGATTTGAGACTAGATCTAGATACCCTTTTTGGCTTTCTTTCAGACGGCGTGAACAGATTTTCTGTCAGACCTATGCAGGTCAGGGTCAACATTATTGGGTCAGGGTTGATATTTGTGGGTCAAGGTCAACCTTTTTCATAAGACGACATCAGAATGGAAAAATATTTATGGGTTTTGTTCGTCTCTACGTTTTGGTTCGAGATCAACTGACATTTTTTCCAGAAATGGTTTACAAACCTCAGAAAGTAGCATATTTTGATCTGGAATATTTCAAGGTTAGTGCGTTTCTCCTATTTCTTCAATTACTATCATATATCATTTCTATATATATAATTAACAAAATTTAAGGTATCTCTCTTGTTATTCTCCTTCCAAATAGTTGATTCATTTGTGCATTAGCCCTTCCTTTGGGTTGATCAACTTGGATCTTCCCTTTGTGCCTTTGGGGATAAAAGAGGAACATCTTGTCTTTTCCCTAATCACAATTTCAATACATAATCAATAAAATTCAAGTAAATATGAAGTAGGGTTAAGGAATTCAACATAATCTGTTCTAATCAAACAACACTTAACAATCAAACCCCCTCCTTTATTTCCCCCCTATTTCATCCTTTATATTTTGGTGAACCCGCGATAGACAGCTCTTTCTTTTTGGTGTTAGATTTACATTGTTTATGCTAGATCTTGCATTTTCTTTCAAATTGCATTTAAATTCAATAGATCAAAATTTGGTGTTAGTTCATTTCCATTATATTGGTGTATGAGGTTTACCACATCTAGACCTACTTATAGTATTCCGGTTAGAAGAAGCCGTAGACTTATGGGTTCCTTTGATCCTGAGTCTTCCTCTCCTTTCCTTAGGATCCCGGATGACAATTTGATAACTCATGATTCCAATCCTTCCATGGAGCATAACTCTTCTCACTCATCTCATGATGAAGATGATGCTTTAAGGGTTCCTCCTGAACAAGTGCAAAACCTTTTAACCGAACTTGATAAAATGGGAAATTGGCTTATCCAAGAAAACCATAATCAAGATTCTATCCAAGATATAGAGGCTCTTAATAAATTTCTCCATGATAATGATGAAGGTATTAATTTATTGCATAGTATTACTCATCTTGTGAATTATAATGTTAAACCTTTAGCTCAAGAAACTCAAGAGTTAGGGGTCACACCTATTGTCACTAGTGTAGAACCTTCTTCTGTTCCTCTACCTAGTAATCCTACTTACACTCCTCCTTTGATAACAACTTCTCTCCCAAGCACACCTATTCCTGTGAGTGCTCCACTGGTATCTTTACCTACCTCACAACCTTCATATCATAGTGTGCCTTTTACTTGTACTAATCCTCTTCCAACTATGGTTACTAATGTTCCACCATTTGTGTCTTCTATTCCTACTACTTCATACACTTTTCCTAGTGTTCCTAATATTGCTATGCCACCTATTTCCTCTAATGATTCTACAATTATTAGTTTGGCTCAAAATGTGTCATCTTTACAACAACAACTTGCATCTTTAAATCAATCTAAATTTAGCATTCCTACATGTGATATGGGTAGTCCTTTATCTCTAGACATCATTCGTGCTACTGTCCCTCAGCAAGCCGATATGCCCCGTCTTGAGAATTACAATGGTAAAGGTGATCTTGTTTCTCATGTTAAAATATTTCAAATCCTTTGTAGTGATTATGCTCATGACCATAGGATTTTAGCTAAATTGTTTGCAAGAACCTTTCAAGATAAGGCTTTACAATGGTATTGTTCCTTACCTCCTTAATCCATTGATTCTTTTCCTAAACTTGCTAATTCCTTCATTCAACAATTTCAAAATAACATTGGACCACAAGTGTCCTTATCTGATTTAATGCATTGTAAACAAAACACTAAGGAAAAATTAACTGACTTTATTGGTAGATTTAAGCATTTGTATGCTCAAATTTCTTATCCTGTTCCTGATATTGATATTCAATATATGTTTATTTCAAATTTACAAAAAGATATTAGGGATAAAATTCTGCTTATTGAATTTACCTCCTTTCAACAATTGTGTGCAACACTTCACCATTATCAATTACAAGTGAGTTAGTTTGAGACCAACACTCCAATGGCTCCTATTCCAGTTGATAAGGGTGACAATGCTCCTAATCCTAATAAGTTTTAGAAACCTAACAACTATGTCAAGATTAATAAACAAACAAATGCGGTTGCTGATCAAGTTGCGGCTACATCTAATAGTGCTCCTACATCCACTGCTTTCCGTATGAATCGTATGTTTACTCCTCTTTCTGAAACTTTGCATTCTATAATGAGTAGGTTGTTAAGTGCTAGTATGATTACTTTGCCTCCTATTCAACCTCTTCTTTCTACCACGATAGCTTCAAAATCCTTTGATTCTAAAGCTTTCTGCCAATACCATCGCCAGAATGGCCACGAAACTGAAAAATGTTACTCTCTAAAGCATAAGATTCAAGACTTAATTGATTCTAAAGCTTTGTCTGTTGATAATTTTGATGGTAATGGGAATAAATTTGTTTCTCCTCCAAATCAAAACCTTCAAATCTATACCAATCCTTTACCTACACATGATATTAATACTATAGCTCAGCCATCTTCTGTAGACATTGTTTTTGATTCAAAGATGGATGATCTTAATAACATTGTTAATCTTGTGGAAAGTGTTGCGCCATCTCAACTTATTGTTCAAGATCCTTCACCTCCACTTCAACTTCCAA
>MU228559.1:820414-853472 GCA_018584345.1 Thuja plicata | reverse complement strand
CACTCTCGATGATCCTATTGATCTTAGTGATGAATATAAGACCGTTGATCTTGATAATGATTTACCTCATATGCTTTCAACTCAATTAACAATTACACCTAGTAATGAACATTGTGATTCTCAAGAGAATCCTTGTTTGGAACTGGCTATCATTCCTACTATATTGGATATAGTCCCTCTTGCAAGTTTCCCACCTACCCTAAATAACATAAACCAAGATGGGGAAGGTTGACAACATGCTTGATTGGCTTGTCCTTTATGGTAGCCATTTTTGTGTTTGTATGTTGTATTGTGTTTCCCCCATAATGTGTTTTTCTAAATGTTTGTTAGATTCTTTTATACGACCCTTGTTACTTTGTTGGTGCAAGGTGATAAAAGAATCAAATCTGTTGTTCAATTCCTCTATATGTATCTACATTCTTCTATATGTTGTTTCATGTTATGTTGTACTTGTGCTATTGTTTGTAACTTTTTTCCTTGTACAATCTACTTGGATCTGTGACATGGTAGCACTAATTCTTTTTGGTCTCCATGTTGTGGTCTGAAAAGATTCCTCTTCATAATTCTTAAGTTTATTTCCTCCTTTGTGATTGTAGTTCTACTTTCTTTGGGGAATGATGTCAATTCATTTGCAATAATATTATATTTCTATGTACATGTTATCTTATGATCATACTGACCCCACATTAGGTAGATTCCTCTTGTGTTCTTATGTATGTTTATGTTTTATTTCCCTTGATTTGTCTTCCTTTGGGGGCATCTCGTAGTGGAAACGTAATCCGTAGAGTTGTTGATGTTTCCATTAAAACCATTGCTCTTGTTAAAGTGTTAGCAATGACTTTAACATGGGGGTATACACTCTACTCACTTTTTGCACATACGCACGTTTAAAATAGTTTTCAAGATTTAAAACTTTTCCCTTTATGGATTAAAATAAACTAATCCTTAAAGCATGGTCATTTTTACTTTTTAGGATCTCTTGATCCCTCTAGTTTAAATTTACACGAATCTCTTGATCCCGCCAGTTTTCAATTTACAATAATTTGATCCCTTTAAGAATGGATCTTCCTGATGGGTTGACTAGTGAGTAGCCACATTCACTGGGAAGTTCAATTCCATCTTTCTAGTTACACCTTTTGTGTGGTTCATAATGAGACATAAGTTCTCATTGGGCGAGATAATCACACCCTTTCTCTCTCTACTTAACTAAGTGATATCTCTCTTATCGTGATCTTAGGGTTGATAAAGACTTAAGTCCCTTGGGGGCTTGAGGGTTTCTTTACCCCTTTTTGGTTCTAATAAGATTGTCTTTTCTATATATTCTCCTTTACCAAGAGTTTGTGTTGAGCTCATACTCTTGCTAAAGTGGGGGCTAAATGTATAGTCAGAAAATGGAAGCACTTCCATAGTAGACATGTTTAGCCTTCCGAGTAAGTGGTTTGTGGTCATGAAAAGCGCCTTGAATGGGTTCTTGATCTTGATGTGGCTTCCCCCCTGTTGTGTCCCTCTTTCTACTCCTGTTTAGCCTAATTTCTGCATTCTGAACTATAGACTGGTGATTCTGGGCTTCAGGGTCAGGGTTGACCTTTTAGGTCTATTTTGACCTTGACCCTGATGTAGGGTTTAGATCCTAGGGTCTCACAGTTTTTGGAGGTCGGCCTTTGCAAAAAGTATTTCCTGCTTCCGGGTCGGTTGTTTCAGGTTCCAAAGCGTTGATTCCTAAATTATATTTAATATAGGTCCTCTCCTAGGGGTAAAGGCTTTAATGGGAATTTAATCCTCCTATGTAGGCCTCCTTAGAAGATTATGCCCTAATTTCATATAAAAGGGAAGCTTTCTCTCTCATTTTCTCTAAGTGAGACTAAGTCCTCTATTGAAGCATTACGAACGATAACTATCATCAAGAAAACTATCTTCAAGGGTGATTAAGAAAGCTAAGGAGAAAGATTTCAAAGAAAGCATTCATCCATTCAAGTATCCACTTTCATGAAGGAGACCCATTGGAGGCCATTGAAGGATTCAAGATACATAGTGCCCTTTTGGTGATCTCTCCATCCACCTTCTTCCAAGCCTATTTAAAATTTAAGAACCCATTCAAGAATTGGTGTTGGAGATCCACAAGCAAGAGATTGAAGACATCCTAACTTTCTACATTCTATATTTTGAAGCATACTTGTGGATTCAAGGATTCAAATCCGCCACAAGGACTTTTTCAAGAAAGGTGAATTTATGCATTTACTTTGTCTATTTCTGCAATTTCAATTATATATATTTAAGGTTAATTCCAAAATTGGGGTTTGACCAAGGTGAACCCCTCCCCCACAAAAAACAATCTCCTTTTTCTTGTAGGTACAGGTTCAAAATAGTTGATTTGAGACCAGATCTGGATACCCTTTTCGGCTTTCTTTCGGATGACGTGAACAGATTTCCTGTCGGACCTGTGCAGGTCAGGGTCGACATTATTGGGTCAGGGTTGACATTTGTGGGTCAAGGTCGACCTTTTTCATAAGATGACATCAAAATGGAAAAATATTTCTAGGTTTTATTTGTCTCTACGTTTTTGTTCGGGATCAACTGTCAGTTTTTCCAGAAACAGTCTACAGACCTTAGAAAACAACATTCTTTGATCTACAATATTTCATGGTTAGTGCATTTCTCCTATTTCTTCAATTACTGTCATATATCATTTCTATATATATAATTAACATAATTTAAGGTATCTCTCTTGTTATTCTCCTTCCAAATAGTTGATTCATTTGTGCATTAGCCCTTCCTTTGGTTTGATCAACTTGGATCTTCTATTTGTGCCTTTGGGGATAAAAGGGGAACATCTTATCTTCTCCCTAATCACAATTACAATATACAATCAATACAATTCAAGTAAATATGAAGTAGGGTTAAGGAATTCAACATACTCTAAGCTAATAAAAAAACAATTAACAATCAAACCCCCTCCTTTATTTCCCCCCTATTTCATCCTTTATAGTATGATTCCATAAGTATTCAAATTGGAAGGATTGGAAAGTGAATCTAACTTGAGGCACTTTCTTTGGAAAAGTGGCCTAATTACTCAATTAGGCCTAGGAGAGATTTGTGAACAACAGGAGTTAGGAGATTGGTCAAGAGTCCTAGATTGGAGGGTGTTGTTGGTGAGTGTATTTTCACATTTGAGGGTGGTTAATACTTTATTTGGTGGAGTTACTTGTGATTTTCCTTCAATAATCCATTCTTGCTCCTTGTAGCCCTATAGTGGGTTGAGTATATCCAAATCGAGTCTCAGAGTTGGTTAAGTGTGGGATTTGTCTTTTCTTGTATCTAACTAAGGTGTTTAACCATTTAGAACCCATGTTCCATCCCTGGAGTAATTGGTTCTAAGTTATGTCTAAGAATACCCTAAGGGTAGTGAATACTAGGAAGTGGATCTAGTCTTGTGTGTATGGGTTTTGGGAACTCTAGTGGAGTCCTAAACTATATGGTAGTAGGAAGGTATCTTGAACCTTTGTAGTATTGTTTGGTATAGTTTAGGGCTCTAGTCCAATGAGGATATTCTTAATGTAATAGACGTCATCAAGCAATTTAACTCTATTATGGATAATCATGGTAGTGTGGTGGAGAGATGGATTAAAAATGACAAGAGTTGGAGAAGTTTATTTCAAGTGTTAGGTAGGAAAAAAGCCAAGGAATCGAAACAATAGGAATGCGAGTTACATAATAAATTGATTGTTGCGGACAAGATTTTACAGAAAGACCCAGACAACTTTTCAGCCAAAGGTGCATTATCTCTTGCATGGGATTGTCTAAGAATGATCTACAATACAAAAATATACGCGGCTAAGGTAAGCGTAAAGGTGAATTAGATGAAAAATGGAGACAAGGGATCTAACTAATTTTTTTAGCTCCTAAAGATCAAGGAGGAAAGGGGGGATTTATAATATATGAGAAGGAGGTAATATTCTCACAAATCAAACAGGGATTCTTAAAGCCTTTATCCAATATTGTGGGATCTTGTTCACTTCTGAGGATTGGGGCCTTGTGATGGAGGATTCTAGAAGGAAGATTAAGAGTTTCATTCCTAAAAAAGTCAATGTAGAAGATTCTTCTAAATTATGTAATGACATCATTGTGTAAGAGATTTTTTAGGCTATTAGTGCTCTGAGAAATGAAAAATCCCCTAGACTGGATGGACTTCCTATTGAGTTCTACAAGTGCAAAATTGAGTGGATTGTGAGTGAGTTTTGTTAAGTCCATAGAGAATCCATTTCTAAGGGGAATCTTGGCAAGGAGATCAATGTAGGTCTCATAAAGCTTCTACCTAAGGATGATGATAAATATTTAATTAAAAATTGGAGACCTATTACTCTATTGAATGTCTCTTATAAAATACTGGGAAAACTACTTGTTAAGAATTTGGAGAATGTACTTCCAAATGTAAGCAATCCAACACAAACTAGTTTTGTCAAAGGGAGATATATTTTGGAAAATCTCCTCACATGATGGGAGGCTATGGACTGGGCCAAAGTGTCCAATAAGAAGGTTAGCATGTTATTGATAGATTATGGAAAAGTCTATGATAGAATTTAGTGGAAGTTTATTATAATGATGATGAAATGTCTAGGATTTCCAAAATCATTTCAGAAAATGGTTGGATTTTTTATGAAGGATTCTAATTCTCAAGGTGGGGTTAATGGAAATATATTTGAAAGCATTAACCTATCTAGATCCATTAGTCAGGGTTTCCCACTAACTAGTGCCTTGTTTGTGATTGTTGAAGATGCACTTTTCTATGTTTTGAGAGACAATTCTTTATCTCCACAGATGCGGGGGGTTACTCTTCCTAATGGAGAGGACCTTAAAAATGTTCAATTTGTAGATAACATAGCCATTATTGTGGAGTTGAAGGAGGATAATATAGAACTCTTGATGAATAAATTGGATATTTTTTGTTGTGCCTCAAGGAGTAAAGTATCCCTTTCTAAATCTTGCATGCTTGGGTGGTAGGAGCATCCTCTGAACTAGTTTTAAAAATATGGAATTGAGTGGGGAGGGTCAAGACATCAATTTAGATACTTGGGAATCCTATTTTATGTTAAACCAAATCTTAGAGAAATGTGGAATTAGATCAGCGCTAAAATTGATAAGAAAATTAATAAATGGGATAGACACTATCTATCTCTACCAAGAAGGTATGAGGTTTATTAAAAAATACTATCCTCATATAATATTTACTACAATTCTACTTGATTTTATTCCAATACCAGTTCAACCATCTACAAAAGAAAATTAGAAAATATCTTTGGTGAGATGATAAGCGAGCAAGGAAAAGGCACATAGTGAAGTAGCAGTGGTGTACAATGAGTAGGGCCAAGGGGGGTCTAGGACTAAAAGACCTTAAATTAAGGTCCCAATCTTGAAGCTAAATGGATCTCTAGAGCTCTAAAAGGTAATGTGCCTTGGAAAGTCTTGGTTAAAAATAAAATTAGTAGACATAGTTCACACAAAGGCTCAACATGGAAGGGAATTCACCTCTTTGTCCTCACCACTGGTCTATTCCTAGTTAAAGTGGTAGGCTCAGAGGTGTTCAAACTAATTTGGAGAGGATGAAAGCATGTGAGACACTTGATCTCTAATAATGGGATTGTCGCTACTAGCAACAAACTATGTGGGGAAAGGTTTATTTGGTGGAACCTTAAGCATAAAGACAAACCACTTGCAATGTTGCAAGTATGTTGAACTAGACGTAGGGCAGAAAAAGGAATCAAGAAGTTAGGTGAAATTATTAATGATGAGTATATTTTTTATTAGGAGAAGCTCTAAGTTAAATATAATATTCCACAAGTTCAATGGAGAACCTACTCTATCTTACGAGAGGCTTGTAAACCTTTCTGATTTCCTAAGGATTTTTCTCATGATGATTCTATATTACTCTCTTTCTGATGGATGGATGGTACCCTTATACATTATATCAAGGAGACCAAAATTATCCATTCTTTCCTTGTAGACAATGAGGATATCTTTTAGCACATCAATCTCTATTGGGGTTTGAACTTGATGACTCCACTAAGTTGACTAAAATTCTTACTAGCACCAGGGATAGATTGGTAGAGCCCCAAGAAGAAACGTTTTTTGTGGATATTGATTCTCTAGAGGATCCCCCTTAAGAATCCAAATAGATACTTTGGTCTCTGCCCCATTTGTTGTTCTCTTGAGACACTACTTCATTTATTCTTTAGTTGTATGTTTTTTATTAGAAAAAGCAGCCAAGACAAGGGGGCTGACCTGAAAGGACATAGAAAGCATGAGAAGTGCATACAACCAGTAGACAACCAATAAAACATAGGGGTCAAAACACCCTCACCCAATACCCTTTTTCAACATCAAAAACCAGAAAAAAGACTAACAAACCCCAACTCCATCATGGAGCTAGTAACTAGCCTGTACTCCCTAAGAGACCCCAACATCACCTTGGAGATGGTAACCAGTCTATGCAAGTAAGAGTCTAAGTACTTAACATTAAAGTAGGAAAAATAAGTAGCAGTAAAGCAGGAACTACAACTAAACCAATAGTAAGAGTAAATCCTAACAGACCCCAGCTTCACCTTGAAGCTGGTAACCAGTCTGTGAAAGTAAAAACCATAAAAGAAGATATTACTTTTAGTATGCATGGAGTTAAGTCTAAAACCATCGTAAGATTTAATCATAATCACAATAGAGCCCTTAATGGCTAGCCATCAAAAAATATAGACAAAGCAAAGCATGGAAAAAAAGGAGGTTATTTGGGGTTTTTACCCCCATTTTCTAACAGCAGCTTAAGCCAATCCTCCGCAAGGAATTGGAAAAGCCTCCCATTCTTGTGTGCTTCCTCTTGAGAAGACCCCTTCTCCATTTGCAAGAGCTAGAGAGGGGTAGCCACCAAGTGCATAACTTTCACCGCGAACCCAACAACTTTGTTGAAGCTATCATTCAAGTTCTTAATTTCCTCCTTGACCATCATCAGATCCTCTTTGGAAACCAAGTCTAGAGAGGAAGCATGAAGAGTTTTAACCTCCTTCTGGATATGGGAAATTTCATTCTCCATGGCCCTAAGGCTCTTAGTCATCCTATCCTTAACCTCCGGGGATCCACTTTTGGATTTCACCTCTCCCTTGGGCTCCTCTGCCTCCACCTGAGGGTTCACAGAGAGTAGGGAAGTGCTTTGCGAGTCCGCGATCTTATCTTCAGGAATCTTTCCCTTGGAAAGGTCCATAATAGGCATAGTGAAGCTGGTCGAGACTTGGGTAGAATTGAGGCTTTTTTTATCCCCATCCAGATCTTGTGGGACTTTACCTTTTTATTTTTCCCTGATTTTTCTTTTTTTCCCTTTTTTATTGTTCCCACTGGTGCTGCTATTTTTAGCCTCCTTCTCTGAATCTTCTATTTCATCCTCCTCTTTAATGTTTGTAAAAGAAATATGGAGGATTTTAGGTTTTCACATTAATAAAAAGATTTCTATTTCTGAGCTTGTATTTTGATGTACCCTGGGCCTTAGGAATAAATTCAAAGTTTTCATGTCTTCTATTTCAATTGAGATTCTTTGGATCATATGGAAATTTACGAATGATAATATTTTTAGTGACAGACCTAGAGTTCTTATTGAGTCTCTCAAGAGACTCATATTTTAGGACATTGCTATGAAAATTTCAATAACTATAAGACCAAGTAAAATGAAGTTTGAGGATCTATTTAATAATGGTATGGTTAGAGTCCTCAGAAGTGAGATTTCAAATAGTTATACATAGAGGAGGATCAGAGGAAAGGACACCGTTTGAGCTTTCCTTTAAGAACTTCATTGTTGAAATTTCACTTCAAAGAGAGATGATCTATGAGGTAGTAGTACCTGAAGAACATTTCCCTATTACAACCATACCACATGATGCTGGTGTTATTGTAGATCCCCCTCTAGTGGTCATAAGAGTGGAGCACCCCTATACACAAAAAATAAGAGATGGAAAAGAACTAAGGTGGATTGAAGGTTCTGTGGGATGGGTGGCTTGGCTTGAGAGAAAAGGAGATGAAAGGGACCCAGATGGTATTTATCATAGAGATATATTTATGAGAGTTTTTATTTATGATTTACATTTTAACTAGATCTATTTTTTCCTCCTCTGTTATATATTTTAGGTGTTGTTGGTTAGATACTTTCCCTTCATACGTTAATACACTATTTATTTTGTTAGATGTTTGAAAAGGTTTGATGATGTAACTATTATACTGTGATAGTCTCAGAATGAGATTAGTTATTATCTGATTTGAATCCTTTATATCTAATAACAAAAAATATGAAAAATATTTATGTCAAAAAATCACTCTGATGTTTCTTATCTCTACTATGATCACCTCAATGTCCTCTTCTTGCACATTTTGTGACCTAATTTTACCCCTTCACTCATAATTTCATGGTTCATGTATGGAAAAGGATGTGTAAGAGGATTCATTGATTGACCTTCAATGTGGCTCTAGGTGTCGATCATGCCCTAGATTTATGATGTAATGACAAGTCTTTCTCCCAACCCTATCTTCTTCTAGGGTATCCTATATTCCACTTCTCTAGCCTATTAGGGTTCTTAGCTAACCCTAATATTCCAAGGATTACTTTCTCTAATCCTTCACCTATTCAACTTGTCAACACCAATCAAGAATTCAACTCAACTAGCTATAGGCTCCATAGAGGTCTTCTTGCACCTTCTATGCTAATTGATCCAAAATTGATCAAAACCAAACATCAGTGGAGAGGGAGGCTTATAGAAAGACAATTGAATCAAACTCAATGCCTAAGAACACAATTTGTAATGAGATACTAATCAAGTTCAAGAACTCACTCCAAACTCAACCAAAATAGGGTTACACGCATTAGGCCTAATTAGGCACTTTTTCCCAAGTAACTTGAAATTATTCTTAACAAGATGAAAAATTAACTCCAGATTCTAACACCCTTTTCAGAGAACTAAAGGATTTTATAAGTCTTTCCTTCCTAAACTATATGTATAGAGCGTTCCTATTTGCAAGCCTATTTTTAAGGGTTTCACTATGCACTGAGCATGTTCATCTGGGTTTGAGGTTCCACCATGAATAACTCATAACCAGATATTCCCATTGGGTTTGGGGCTTCTCCATGCACATATCCTCCTCTCCACATGCCTTGATTGAAGCAACCAATGCTTTCAATCACTCCCATTGCCTCGATAACTCACTGTGATCCCCAATTGGCTCGCCTACGACATCACTGTAAAATTAGAAAATGTACTTTATTGGGCCCATATTTATCCATAAATATAGTACAAGGAGTAACCTCACCCATTCCAAGAGCCCGTACAAGTGCCATGGTGGAATGATGAGCTATGACCCCATTTCCAAAAACAGCTTGGTTCAGACCAGCAACAGTGCAGAAAACAAAAATATTTAGAAGAGAAAAGAAACTATAACTAAAACACCAACTAATCACATGCAAAAACAAGTAATTAAATCAAATAACTCTTGCACAAATCACAGTGTAGATTTCAATCCATTAAACACCAAAATGTATACAAAATGCTCAACTGTAATTGGTTTTTCAATTACATAGTCCGCACACTGATTTTCCAAATTCATCCAACCCCATACACAAGTATGGGGTATCCTTATATAGTTTACCATGGCACAAATCCAACTATTTTTGATAGATATACAACCAATTGATCAAAGATCCATAATTGCAAGAAATGTTGTCAATGACAACATTGACAACTTTTACAACTTTTTGATTCTTGAATTCTAACTTGGTCAACACACCACATAACTTATCCAAATGCACTAACATTAATTTTAGACCTAAAATTAGCTCTCCTAGACTCTAACAAGCATAAAAACCAAGATTCCATCATTTGTGGAACATTTACCCAATTTGGACAAATCATCACTTTCTAACATCAAATGATCTAGTTAGGTCTTCTAACCAAATCAACACACCCTAGGACTTATCTAGTCCTATTATTGCACTATTATGTTGGCTAAGATGACTACAATCAAAAAATAAAAATAGGAGCCTAGGCTACCAACTAACCTTACCTAGGTGCTCCTGCACCATACTCCCCCACAAAGGAAAGTCATGTCACTCCTGTGGTCACAATGTCTTCAGGAATGCCCATCTTCTTGAAATCTGTATCGACAATCTATGTTGCCTCTGACTCTGGTTGTTCTTCCACTTGATGAGGTATTCCATGTCCACCTTATGCCTGGTAGTCTTCTTGACCCTTGAATCCAACACCCTATCTGCTTCTATCTGCATCTTGGGAGGTAAAGCATTAGGTTCCACATCCTTGCCAACCTCTTCTCTATTCACATCCATCTCTGTCAAAGGTTCATTAAACTTTATCAAATCTGCCACATTAAAGACATGTGAGATGCTCAATTCAGTAGGTACATCCACCTTATAGGCATTATCCCCATACTTGGCTAAGATCTTGCAGGGTCCCACTCTCTTCATCTATAGTTTTTTAATCATCCCCTTCTACAACCTAGACTTATTCAAATGTACCATGACATAATCACTCACCTCAAATTAAACATCTTTTTGCTTCTCATCTACTTTGGCCTTCAACTTTTGGGTAGACTCTAGAATAGTCTTCTTCACCTGATCTTGGATCTCCTTCATGTTTTGAGTGAAGTCTTCAGCATGACCACTCCTATACTACATGGCTCCAAGGTCTCTAAGCTCACATACACCCCTTGGGTGCATCCCATAAACAACTTCAAATGGGATTCTACATGTTGTTCTGTTAACGCTTCCATTCTATGCATACTCTTTTTAGGGAATGATCACATCCCATGTCTTCCCATACTCCTTGGTTAGGCACCTTAATAAGTTACCTAGAACTCTGTTAACCACCTTAGTTTGGCCATCAATCTGAGGGTGGTAAGTTGAACCAAATGAAAAGTTGGTTCCCAATCTATTCCATAGTGTTTTCCAAAAATGGCTCATGAACTTAACATCCCTATCTAAGACAATAATTAGGGTTAGGCCATGGGTTCAGACAATCTCCTTAAAGAAAAAGTGTGCAATGTTGCTGGCAACATTTGTAGTCCTACAAGGTATAAAATGACCAATCTTGCTAAATCTATCTACCACAAGATAAATACTATCATGTCCATGCTTTGTCTTAGGTAACCATACAATGAAATCCATGGTTACACACTCCCATGGTCTGTTAGGGATTGACAAGGTTGGTACAAAGATGCATTGCTAGCTCCCCATTTTCCTTTCATGCACACTACACACTATTCAACATACTTGGTTACATCTCTCACTATCTTGGGCCAATGGCCTATCCTTTGAAATAACTCTACGGTTTTGTTCACACCAAAATGGCCACTCAAGTTGTCATTATGTTTTTCTTGAATGAGATTTTCTCTCATTGAACCCTTAGGGACACATAGTTGGTTCCCCTTAAACAAAATCCACTTTGCAAGGTAAAATCAAAAAATTGGCTATGAAAGTGATTCTAAAAATTAGAGCATACCTTATAGGCTTCACCAAAGTCTTCATCTTCTCTGTAGAGGTCTTTGAAACTCTCTATCCCAATGCTCTTCAACTGAACTTCTTGAATGGTTAGCAGCCTCCTGCTCAAGGCATCTACAACCTTGTTCAATTGTCCCTTTTTGTGCTTTATTGTGAATGTGAATGCTTGAAGGTATTCCATCCGATTCAAATTTCTATTACTGAGCTTCTCTTGGGTGTTTATATAGCTCAAGGATTGGTTATCAATAAACACCAAAAATTCTTTGGGAAATAAGTAATGTCTCCACTTCCTAAGAGACTGAACCAAAGCATATAGTTCCAAATCATAAGAAGAGTATTTCTTCTTTGCTTCATTTAGCTTTTCACTGAAGAAGGCTACTGGCCTACCTTATTGGCTTAACACACCCCCTACTGTCATTCCACTTGCATCACACTCCAAAGTAAAAAGTTAATCAAAACTAGGGAGTCTAAGGATAGGTTGTGTTTCTACTTTCTTCTTCAACATTTCAAATGCTTTCTCTACTCTAGAAGTCCATATGAATTTAGTCTTTAGACCACCCTTGATGGTGTCTAACATTGGTGCACAAATACCACTAA
Organism: Thuja plicata; assembly: GCA_018584345.1. Taxonomy (NCBI): domain Eukaryota; kingdom Viridiplantae; phylum Streptophyta; class Pinopsida; order Cupressales; family Cupressaceae; genus Thuja; species Thuja plicata. The sequence goes on along the minus strand of MU228559.1, from coordinate 841,345 downwards.
AATCCCTTATAAACTCTTTGTTAAACTGGGCTAACCCATGAAAACTCTTGACTTATGTTCCCGTGGTTGGTGTGGGCCAATTTAGGATAGCCTCCACCTTACTTGGGTCTATTTTCAATGACCCTTGGGATACAAAAAATCCCAAGTATACAAGTTCTTGCTTCAAGAACTCACATTTCTCAAAGTTTATTGACAACTTCTCTTCCTACAATCTCTTAAGCACCATCTCCAAATGTTTCACATGCTCCTCTATTTTCCTACTGAATATAAGTATATCATCTAGATACACTACCACAAAGATCCCTGTGAAGTCCTTAAGCACTTCATTCATGATCATTATGAATGTGCTAGGGGCATTTGAGAGGCCAAATGTCATAACTCTCCATTCATACAACCCATCAACAGTCTTAAAGGTTGTCTTCCATTCATCCCCCTCTTTGATCCTAATCTGGTGGTATACACTTTTCAAGTCTAACTTAGTGAAAAACATTGTCCCCCAAGACAGTCCATCAAATCCTCTATCCTAGGAATTGGAAATCTATACCTAATTGTAATCATATTTTTTTCTCTAGAATCAGTACAAAGCCTCCACTTACCACCTTTCTTGGATGCTAAGACCACTGGTACAACACATGGGCTGATGCTCTTCTTGATTATCCCTTGATCTAACTACTCTTGCACTTGTCTAGCCACCTCTAGGTACAAATTCAATTTGATGACTTATCACTCTTCTAGGAGGTAAAGTTGTAGGAGTCCCATCACTGACAATATCTTTGTACTTTTCAAGAAGCTCTCTAATTTTCAATGGAAATGGTTCTTGTTTGGGCTTCTCCTCTTCCTTAGGCTTAAGAAAGATAGCATAGCCTTCACTCTCCTCATCTCTAAGGGAATTCATGAACTTGTTTATACTACTCAACAAGATACTAGGAGTCTTAGGTTGCGGTTCATCCTCTTCTAACAATGACTATATTTTGAAAGTTCTCTCACCTTTCTTGAAGGATATGGATTTTTCCTTCCCATAATACACTCCTCCTCTTTCATATTTCCAAGGCCTATCTAGGAGTAGATTACACACATCCATAGGTAGTACATCACATAATAACTTGTCCTTGTACCCTACAATAGAAAACTTCACCCAAGTTTTCTCATTCACCAACACACTCTATCCCTTATTCAACCATGTCACCTTATAAGGATTGACATGAGGTATCTTTTTCAACTTGAGCTTATTGACAAATTCCTCTGATATTATGTTGTCTGTGGAGCCTGAACCCACTATCACTTTGCAAACTTTTCCAAGGATTTTACATCTGATCCTAAACAATTCTCTTCTATGCTTGGGATCATCCTTTACTGGTTATCTAATTAGAACTCTTTTGAACATCAAGTGCTCTCCCATCTCTGACTCAATGTGATCAACCTCTGGTTCTTTGATACTTGTTGTGTTCTCTTGAGCATATGCAATCCTCTTGCTATTGTTAGAAGAATTGGGATTATCTGTGCACCTATAGGTAGGGTGACCCAATTGGCCACAATCGTAACATTTCATACTTGCAAATTATGAGTTGCTTTCGCCTGAACCCCTTCCTCTACTAGAGCCTCCTTGAGTACTTCTTCCTCTAGTATAACCCCCTCTTGTAGTAGTTTTATTACCATGCTCTATCAATTTGGACTCTCCTTGGTTCCTTTGTTCATTACCTCTGCCTTGATAACCACTTCTATGACCCCCTTGATCTCTACCTCTGCCTCTACCTCTGAGATTAGAGTCTCCCTTGTTTTTGTTCCTCTCTTCCACCTTTAGAGCTAATTGGTGGCACTTTTGAATAGTTGTTGGAGTCCACAAACTTATCTCTTCTTGGATGTTCCACTTAGACCACCCAAGTATCTCGCTACCTTGATAGGCTCCTCTTCTTGAATCTTGGACCTAAGCCATAACTTCTAAAATTCCTCTATATAAGAGGCCACATCCAAGTCCTTCTATTTTAGACCTTGTCTCTTCCTATGAAACTAAATTTCATAGTCCTCTAGTAGATAGTTCTCCTTTACCTTGGTCACCATGGGTTTCCAGTTAGCTATAGGTTGTTTACCCATCCTAACCCTTTCATCTTGCAGATACTTGCACCATGTCAATGCTGACCCTTTGAGCCTTGACTTTGTAACTTTGAGTTTTAGTTCCTCAGTGACACCTTCACATTCAAAAAGGTTTTCCATCCCCTCAATCCACTCCATTACTGCTTCTATATCCATCTTTCCACTAAATAGTGGTACTCCTTCCAATTCCTTTCCTCCTAGGGCTTTTATGTCTTTCAAGAATGGTTCTTCATTCAACACAGTGTTTGATTTAGGGATGATATGTTCCTCTATAATCTTTTTACCTCTGTCACTGCTTTCAACTTCTTTGCCTTTATCCTTGGCATCAACTACTTCTTGTAGTTTTATTCTCATATATTCTAGGGCTTCTTTAAGGAGTCTATTTTTCTCCCTTTTCTCACACATCCCCTTAGCTAGCTTTGCATCAGTCACCATACTGATCTGCCCTACTGATTCACCAGTATTTAGAGCCATACACCAAATCCCAAATCTTTAAATTGCTCTGATATCAATCTGATGTAATAACAAGTCTTTCTCCCAACCCTATCTTCTTCTAGGGTATCCTATAGGCCACTTCTCTAGCCTAATAGGGTTCTTAGCTAACCCTAATCTTCCAAGGGTTACTTTCTCTAATCCTTCACCTATTCAACTTGTCAACACCAATCAAGAAATCAACTCAACTAGTTATATGCTCCATAGAGGTCTTCTTGCAAATTTTATGCTAATTGATCAAAACCAAACACCAGTGGAGAGGGAGGCTTCTAGCAAGACAATTTAATCCAACTCAATGCGTAAGAACACAATTTGTAATGAGATACTAATCGAGTTCAAGCTCTCACTCCAAAATCACCCAAAACAGGGCTACAAGCATTAGGCCTAATTAGACACTTTTTCCCAAATAACTTGATGTTCTCCTTAACAAGATGAAAAAATAACTTGAGATTGTGAAACCCTTTTCAAAGACCTAAAGAATTTTCTAGGTCTTGCCTTCCCAAACTATGCATACAGAGGGTTCCTAAATTTGCAAGCCTATTTTTAAGGGTTTCACTATGCACTAAGCATGTCCATTAGGGTTTGAGGTTCCACCATGAATAATTCATCACCAGAGCTTCCCATTGGGTTTGGGGCTTCTCCACATAAATTTCCTCCTCTCCACATGCCTTGATTAAAGAAACCAATACTTTCAATCACTCTCATTGCCTCTGCAACTCAATGTGATCCCTAGCCATGCTTCTCTGGCTCGCTTAGGGCATCACTGTAAAATTATAAAATCTACTTTCCAAGGCCCATCCTTTCCATACATATAGTACAAGGAGTCACCTCATCCATTCCAAGAGCCTGTACAAGTGACACAGTGGAATGATGAGCTATGACCCCATTTGCAAATACTGTCTGGTTCAGACCAGTGACAGTGCAGAAAACACAACTATTTACAAGAGCAAAGAAAATATAACTAAAACACCAACTAATCACATGTAGAAACAATGAATTACATCAAATAACTCTTGCACAACTCACAGTGCATATTTCAATCCATTAAACACCAAAATGTATACAAAATGCTCAACTGTAACTAGTTTTTCAATTACACAGTTCGTACAATGATTTTCCAAATTCGTATAACCCCATACATAGGCTGAGGGTAGCCTTATATAGTTTACCATGGCACAAATCCAACTATTTTTAATAGTTATACAACCAAATTCTTGAAGATCCATAATTGCAAGAAATGTTGTCAATGTTGTCAATGACAACATTGACAACTTTTACAACTTTTTGATTCTTGAATTCTAACTTGGTAAACACACCACATAACTTATCCAAATGAACTAACATGCCTATTAGACCTAAAATTATCTCTCCTAGACTCTAACAAGCATAAAAACCAAGATTCCATCATTTGTGGAACATTTACCCAATTTGGACAAATCATCACTTTCTAACATCAAATGATCTAGTTAGGTCTTCTAACAAAATAAACACACCCTAGGACCTATCTAGTCCTATTATTGCACTAGTGTCTTGGATAATACCACTACAAGACAAAAATCAAACTAGGAGCCTAGGTTAGCAACTAGCCTTGCCTAGGTGCTCCTGCACCAATTTAACTCTGAATATGCTTTTGAGCAATTAAATCATTTTTTTTTCAAAATGGACGATGCTCCTATGGAGAGGGTTCTCTTTGAAAAGGTTTCCTTGAACAATGATTTTGTTGTTTCACTAAGTAAATGGGGAATCACTAGGTTTTCAAATGTATAAATCCATCTTGACGATCTCCCTATCTCAATTTGAAGCTCTCATTTAAATTTTTGGGGGACATTGAGAGAGGATGCCCTATATTCAAAGGGGGATAAAAAATATTAACATTTTTTAATTTCCCCAAAGCCTACGACAAACCTGCTAAATTCTTTTGCAAAAATATAAACTTTGAGGCTACATTGCAATTTTGTGGTGGTGGTTTTCATAGTTCCATTAGTGGGTTCACTCCTTCCAACTTTGGCAATTTTTCCCAACCATGTCTTATCCATACTTCATCCTTAAATCTTGAGGTATGTTTGGATGATTTTGGCAAGGATCAAGAATACATTTTGTAGGAATATACCTTAATTTGTATATTCACAAAGGTGCGGCCAAAAAAATGTCATTTACATTCATGGATTACTTAAAAGTGGAAAGAATAGATGATGGGTGAAATTTGGATTCACCCTTGTGCCAAGGATCGTTTATTTTAGAATTTGAAACTTAGAAGGATAAAAATCTAGTACCTAAGAATTGTCCTTGGATCTTCCAAGGTGATTACCTATGTATGAAACCATGGTTACTTGCCTTTGATCCACATAGAAAAATCTTTAACACAACTTATTTATGGGTGGGGCTACCGTATCTTCCTCTATAATTATAGAAACTTGACTACGTTCGAGTCGTAAGTAATAGAGTGGATAAATATTACTCTACCTCTAAGGAAACTATTTTTTTCTATAATATCACCTATGTTCTGATATATGTTGAAATTAAAAGGCCTTCATACTTTAAAGTATTGTTGAAGATGGGTAGTATAGGTTGGAAGAAACTAACAAACTATGAGAAAATTTCCTTTAGATGTAGATGTTTTACAATGGATCACCTCACATCCCCATGTTGAATACAACCTACTATGTAGAATTCAACATCAATTAGAAACAATTCTCAATTGGTTGCCCATTTAAACCTCAGGATTATTCATTCCTCCTACCTCTAAAGATTTGAATTAATCTCAAGATCTTGTTGAAGGTATAAAGGATTATTCACATTCCCCGTATTGGGATCACTCTCCTTATCCTTCCATTATCCACCATGATAATGGACCCACTGTAGAAGCTTAGATTTCAAAAAAGAAACCCACATTGATAGTTTACACCTTGGTTTACTCCCTACAACCATTGGATAATTCTATGGTGATGGAGAACCAAGTTGGTCTATAAATAGAGAGCTTCCATTAAAAATATTTTTAATGGGAGAAAGTAAAGAGGACAAAACAACATCCTCAACACCAAATGAGTTTGAGGTCATTCAAGAAAGGGGAAAAGAAAGACACTTAATTGTTTTTGTTCAGCCATAAGGCAGTGTATTTTACAAGCTATGAACATGAAAATTTGTGTAAAAGCTTGTTCTTTGCTTTATAATAGTGTAGGTTACACTAATGTAACTTGCAATAGTAACTATATTCTTTTGGGAAAAATGGCATTACCGCCCATTAGCTTATTGACACAAGAAACTAGTTCTTCATCTTCAAAGGGATTCCAAGCCATAAGGCAGTGATGCAAAACACCATTGAACATTTTTTGATGGAGGACCCTCATTAGTGTCCCTCATCGTAGGCTCATTAATCAAACCTCATGGAGCATAAAATTCAAATTTCAAAGATCATGGGGTTTATCATTCTTGATGCACAAAAAAAATGTTGATCATAGTTAAAAATTAATTATATTATTATAACAAATTCCTTATCTAAAACTTAGTATTATATGCATATTTCCACAAAACAATCTAAAAAAAAATTTAATTTACTACTTATTTCATTGGTCATGTGCATGCATTTTTTTAAATCTTTTAGCATACTATATTTTGTTTCCAAAATGTTTATATATTTATATTCGATCGAAGACTAACAATTTATAATCTATATAAAATATATTACATATTTGAAAAGAAAGACGGAAAAAAAATGTATTTTATATTTTTAAATATTTTCTACCATAAATACATTGAATATATACCACACCTATGGAAATTTTTAAAATTTAGAATCAAAATATTCTATATTTTTGCTAAATAGTGAATCCATTATCTTTTACTTCTCCAGAAAAGAACTTAAGTACACTAAGGCTATTGGTACATTCCTCAACTACATTATGCTTACACATTTTCCCTATTAACATAGCTCATGCAAAGTACAAAGTACTATGTGAATATTTTAATAATACTCAAATGACAATATCTACCTGTGTTATTTAAGTAAGCATTTAGTTGTATAAATTCTAATATGAAAGAAATTATATGTAAAAGATGGAAATGTTATACTATAAAGGAAAAATTATTTATGTTGTTATTTATTTTATAGATAATTATTAAGACTTTATTATAACTTGTCTTCTTTCATCTTTGAAAAAATTAGATCCTTGAAATAAATGAGTATATTTGTGTTCTAGTCATAAATATATAGATGTGATATCTAATGTATTTCCATCTAACAAAGGTATAAGGCAATCCTAGGCCAAAGTCTTTATATTTGTATATTTTGAAGAGATGTATAAGATCGAGAATAAAAAAATATTTTTCTAAAATTAGTTGAAAATTTTAACATTTAAATTACATACCATGTAATAATAGTCTATTAAATTTGTAAATATGCATGAATATTTTTATTATCATTTTTATTAATATTTGATTTTTTTCCCTTAAATTTGATTAACCTATTATCTTTTATTCTTGTTTGAAATGGACTAGATAAAATCCCTTTCTAGGTGTGTCATATTGAAGCCATAGATCCTTCTTGAAGACTATAATCACCTAAAATTGGTCTAGCTTTATAAAAAGGCCTAATGCCTTAAATTTTAATCAGAAGATCAAACCCTCGTCAAGAGACTAAAATCAAATCAATTTCAATCATAAATTTTTAATTAAGTTAGATCAATTTAATTGCATAATTCATCAATGATCAAAAGTCAATGATCAAACATCAAAGGGGTATTAATTCATTAATTAATCCTAGCCTAATTAATTAAATAAAAATAAAAAATCCCACAGCTAGAATTTTTAATTAAATTGAATTAATTAATTATCCTATTCACACACTCAATTCACAAAAGGAGAAAGTACTTAAATTCAACCAATCAAATTCAAGTGCAAGGATCACTCGATTTGCAATCCCAACCGTCCCTCAAGCATGGATCACAACCCTTCAATTCAATTTCAAAATATTTCCCTCCAAGAGGAAATCTATAAATAAACCTCACATCAAGGCATTATTCATCTAGGATTTTTGCAAGGAGATTATGTCAAATTCATTAAAGATCATAACAATTGCATTTGTGAGAGCATTTTAGTAGTACTTCATCATTGTAGATCAAATTCATATAATTTCATAACTTAATAAATCATGTAGAAGCATAATTTGAATCAATTAGCTTACATTCTAGCTTAAATAGATCCATTTTAGATCAATTGCATCTATTTAGCTTGATATCTTCATCATGATCAAGTAAGTTTGAATAAATTTAGATTTAGTTTAGTAAAATCCTCCATTTCATGAGTGTAATTCACTGGTCTAATGCATGATTTTGAGAGAAATTTTAATTAGATCATAATCTTCATGTCTAGCAGGCAATAATCCGGTTTTAATTGTGTTGATTTGATTGATTTATTTGTACTAACAATTGATCTAATGATTTATTGAAGTGTTGTGTTGTAGTTGTGATAGCTAGATGTGGGCCTCTGATTTAGCCATACACTTCAACATGGTCATTGTACTTCAGCTGCGTACAAGAATGAATATGGATTCATTCATCCTGCATGTTTGGAAGAGTCGACCTGTTGCCTTCTAGTAGGCAGGGGTATGAACTTTCTCTCAGATCATTGCAAGCTCAGTGACTACACGCTAACCTAAATGAAGGATTTAAAAAGCTATATGCTGAGAGTAAACTACTGATTAATCTAAATGCAAATGCAAATGCAGATTGTTGTTAATCCAAGCTAGTTAGCATTCAGTTTTAGAACACCAATTGAAATGTGAGATATTCAATTTTAAACCCAAATTGAAAGTGTGCTCTAAATTAAGTTTGCATGTTTGAATAAAAGTAAACAACAATATTAGCTAAATGAGAGAATGCTAAATAAAATGCAATATAATAACTTTAATAAAAAATTAGGATCCTTTGTGAAGGAAAAGAGTTTCTCTTTTATAGAAATCTCTCTCGAATCGATGGTCGAGATCAAACAAAAAGAGTGGTTCAGATTCGATTGAAGAAGCACAATCCATGTGCAAGTGATTCGATTGGTCGAGAGAGTTGACTGAACTGACTGATCAGTTATTTTAGAAACTTCCAAAATCAGTTCACAGTTAACTGAAATGTTTCTAAAATGATAATCAGTGGAGAATCAGTTAACTGAGTGGAACTGGATTGTTTCCATTTTGATAATTAGTGAAGAATTAGTTAACTGAGTGGAACTGGATTGTTTCCATTTTGATAATCAGTCAATTGAATTTGATGATGTCATATGCATTTTTAATAAATTAATTGATTTTGAATGCACATTTATGTTTTTATAATTAATTTAATTCCTTTTTTATTTAATTGACAATTTTGTATTTTTTATTTAATTAATATGTCATAATATCAATTAAATAATAGTATAAAGTTTATTTTCCAATGTAATGTGATTTTAGGAATTAATTAATTAATTAATCAAGTAAGATTATCGATTAGGACCTAGGGTTTAGGTCATATCAGTTCAAATTCGATAATTGTTTGTTTGATTTAGGACTTAGAATAATCAAGATTAGGGTTTCTTGATTAATTGCTGAGATCGGGGGTCTAGGGTTTATGTGACCACTTTTAGGTGATTACATTTGCCCCTCTTTGAATTGATGTGCGATCATCGCATTGATTCAAAGAACTGTTACTGATCATGAGATCAAGAATAGTTTGATTTAAAGCGATAAAACCATTCTTTGGAAGAGGGAATCGACTCCGAGCTTGATTGGATGAAGATCGATCAAAAGATATAAAATAGAATGCTTAGTTTGATTTGAAGCGATGAAACTGAACATTTGTCAGGAACTCTTAAACCTTTTTGATTGGTTTGAACGAATAACCAATTTGATTTGAAGCAATGAAACTGATTATCGTTAAGAGATTTGATTAGCAAGAAAATTGACTTGATTTGAAGTGATGAAGCCAATTTAATCAATGTATCTGGTTTCAATAATGAATAGCCCATATAAGACTGATCTTGTCTGGTTTCGAGTGCATTCACCACTGTATAAGACCATTTATTAGGTTGTCTTTGATTTAGGATGATCTCAATTTGATTTGATGCGATGAAGCTAAGATGCCCCAAGCGATGGGGTTTTGATGGAGGATATGATCACTGTAATGTTGATGTCCTGATCCTGCCCCCTTGGGAGCGAAATAAAAATATGGCTAGGTGCCCCAGTGATGAGAAGCAATTCGATTGATTAGATAATTTAGGAAGAAAATGATCTGATTAGAAAGAGGTCCCCACGTGGTTAGGAAAAAATTTGTACTTGATGAGAGGTCTTGTTGACTGAGATTGACCAATAAGTAAGATACATGGATTGATTAGAAGAAAAGCATGAGAGATTTCCATTGGTTGTGCAAGCGGTCAGCTGTAGATTTTGATTTTGATCCTGAAAATAGAATTAGGACAATTGATTTAGGAAGGGGTGTCATGACCACTTGACAAGGAGAAGATTGATCAATTATAATCTTAGATCCTTCACATTGGATAGAGATAAAGTTATTATGCTGATTTCATCACTATGCAGATGCAGATGCAAGACTAACATGAATGCAACGTAAGGTGTAGTCACTGAGATTTAGCATTGAAAATTTTCATCATTGAGCATTTTTGGAACATTGAAGTCAATACAATCCTTACTGGTGCCACTGCGACCATAAGAATATGAATATGACTTTCATCAGATAAGATATGGGAAACTAACATAAGCATCGAGCCACAAAAGCCGAGATGACCTGAATATTATTTCCAGTTTTGATAGTGCAAGAGCACACTAGTATCGAGGCATTCAAAGCCAAGATAACCATGAGTGCGTGCTTGTGTAAACAAATAGATAAATAACAAACAAGGAGATAGTACCGACCTCACCTTGGCGTACAAATAAAGAGGATCGAGGGATGTGAGGCTTTTCTGCCTTAATGCGGGAGCTCTTATCACATGCACCCAGTTTATTTGACATTGCTAGATCATCGGGACCACACCAATAAGTAGTAGACAAAGAAAAGATTAACAAAAGCAATGAGAACAGGCAGCATACAGATAAAAGTTCAACATACTTCAGCCAGTTTCAAAGTTTTCAGATGTGTATATGAATGAGGTGTTGAGAAACACCGTTGTGCTTGTGAGTGCTTTGTAGTTGATTGCTATCAATTTGTTGTTTACGTTTGTGATATCCAATGTGTGTTAAGAAACACAGATGCATCCAAAGATAGTGTTAAGAAACACTATTGATTGTGGTGTTGAGAAACACCTGTTTGTTTTAGTAGTGAGTTGTCCTTCAAAAATGACAAGATTACTGACTCTGGTGTAAACCAAATATGTGACCAAATTGGGGACCTATACCCCAAGTAGAAAATGAAAATAACTGACCTGAATCATACTGCGAGGACAAAGCCAATTTGATTGCCCCCAGGTTATGACTCTGGATTAGTTTCAAGCTAGGAGGGTTCTCAAAAGAACCAGAGTGTCACGAAAGTGACTAAAAGATATGTACAAACTGAAGCAAAAGATTGCCAAGATTGAGCATTGATAGATGGAGCACTGAGTACAAGAGGCGCCTGTTTACCATGTTTTCACCTTCTTGGCAGAGATTCTATTTTTGCTACCATGACGCTTGTTTACCAGGTTTTCACCAAGGCACCAGAAATGTGATAGCTAAATGTGGTCCTCTGATTTAGCCATACACTTCAACATGGTCATTGTACTTCAACTACATACAAGAATGAATATGGATTCATTCATCCTGCATGTATGGAAGAATTGACCTGTTGCCTTCTAGTAGGCAGGAATATGAACTTGCTCTCAGATCATTGCAAGCTCAGTGACTACACACTAACCTAAATGAAGGATTTAAAAAGCTATATGCTGAGAGTAAACTATTGATTAATCTAAATGCAAATGCAAATGCAGATTGTTGTTAATCCAAGCTAGTTAGCATTCAGTTTTAGAACACCAATTGAAATGTGAGATATTCAATTTTAAACCCAAATTGAAAGTGTTCTCTAAGTTAAGTTTGCATGTTTGAATAAAAGTAAACAACAATATTAGCTAAATGAGGGAATGCTAAGAATGCTAAATAAAATGCAGTATAATAACTTTAATAAAAAATTAGGATCCTTTGTGAAGGAAAAGAGTTTCTCTTTTATAGAAATCTCTCTCAAATCAACGGTCGAGATCGAACAAAAAGAGTGGTTCAGATTCAATTGAAGAAGCACAATCCATGTGCAAGTGATTTGATTGGTCGAGAGAGTTAGTTGACTGAACTGACTGATCAGTTATTTTAGAAACTTCCAAAATCAGTTCACAGTTAACTGAAATGTTTCTAAAATGATAATCAGTGGAGAATCAATTAACTGAGTGGAACTGGATTGTTTCCATTTTGATCATTAGTGGAGAATTAGTTAACTAAGTGGAATTGGATTGTTTCCATTTTGATAATCAGTCAACTGAATTTGATGATGTCATATGCATTTTTAATAAATTAATTGATTTTGAATGCACATTTATGTTTTTATAATTAATTTAATTGCTTTTTGATTTAATTGACAATTTTTTTATTTTTCATTTAATTAATATGTCATAATATCAACTAAATAATAGTATAAAGTTTATTTGCCAATGTAATGTGATTTTAGGAATTAATTAATTAATCAAGTAAGATTATCGATTAGGACCTAGGGTTTAGGTTAGATTAGTTCAAATTCAATAATTGCCTGTTTGATTTAGGACTTAGAATAATCAAGATTAGGGTTTGTTGATTAATTGCTAAGATTGGGGGTCTAGGGTTTATGTGACCATTTTTAGGTGATTACAGTAGTATATGAAGGTAAAATAATTTACAAACACAATTTTGGTGCCCACCTTGGGAACCTAGGCCCTGATTTTCATCATTTTCTGACAAAATTGTACTTGGAGGTTAGAGATACTGTAGAATAGTTTTGTTTCTAATTAAGTTAAGTTTGTGATGAATCGTATGAATAACCATGACATTTGGTGTGAAGGTTTTTAAAAGATTGAAATGGCCAAAGTGTAGTAGCATCAAAGTTGTTAATTCCAAAGATGTCATAGGTTATACAAGGGTGAACCCACTATAGTGGGTTACACTTTTTCGAAGGAAGGAATTCGCCCCGAAAAGTGCGATTGAGGAAAAAAAACTCACTTTCGTTCAGAATTAGCAAGTACTTACGATCACAAGTGACTAAATTACAATCGAAAGTACAAAAAAGTGGTACTTTCGATCATAATTTACGTATGGTCGAAAGCTCTAACTTACTTTCGATCGAAAGTACTTTCTTACTTTCGATTGAAAGTAAGTTAAGTTTTTTTTTTGGTGGGTTTTTTAACCCACTAAAACAGTCATTTTCACTGTTTCGGCTGGGTTGAAAGTAGGACACGGGGCTTTCATTTTGCAAATGTCGCTTGAACAAGTACTTTATATTTATACTTGCATTTTTTATTGTTTTTAATATATATAGTTGGTATATATACATGTATATATGTATATATGTATGTATATATATATGCATGTATATGTGTGTATATATGCACATATATATGCACATGTATATGTATATATATGCATATATATGTATGTATATACATGTGGTATGTGTATATATATATGTTATGTATATACATATATACATTATATGTATATATGTATATATATGGTACATGTACATATACATGTATGTATATATGTATCATGTATGTGTGTATATATATGCATGTATATATATTATGTATATAATATATATTTACTGTAAGGATCTAAAAAGAAAGGCATAAAAGATATTACATGTGAATATGTTATGGAGGTAAATACGATGCTCTCCTTCTATCCTTAGATATGCAAATGAAAGATCCAAGTTGATTAACCCAAAAGGAAGGATCAATGCATAAATGAATCAATCATTTGGAAACCAGAATAAGGAAGGAAGATCTTAAGTACCCCGGTTTGCATTTGTTGATTTGAATGAAAAATATATTTAGATAGATTGAAAACCTTAATTGAATTGAATATGAGAAATGCACTAACCTTGAAATATAGTAGATCCAAAGAATGCTATTTTCTGAAGCCTATGTGAGTTTCTGGAAAATCTGAGACCAGATCTAGAAAAGAAATGCACATACAAACAAAACCCAGAAATATTTTTCTGTTATGAGATAGTTCCAATTTGTACCCTCAAGTCAATGTCACCATTTGCTAGAATTTATGATTGCGTCCTATGCAAGAATCGACCTAAAAAGTCTCAGACTAAAATTCTATTTTTGGATCCTAGAAGTTTGTTAAAAAGGGTATCTGAATCTCCGTCCCGATCTGTTGTTTCAAACCTGTACCTTGCTCATGTAAAAGTCCTTGTGGAGGATTTGAATTGATGAGTCCACAAGTATGGATGCACCAAATGGATGTAGAATGTAGAATGGAGAATGTAGGACATCTTCAATCAATTGCTTGTAGATCTTCAAAACCAATCTTGAATGGGTTCTTGAATTGAAATAGGCTTGGAGGAATGTGGATTGAAAAATCTTCAACAAGAGGGCTCCATGGAGCATGAATCCTTCAATGGCCACCAATGGATCTCCTTGATGAAAATGGATGCTTGAGAAGTTCTTGAAAATGGATGAATTCTTCAATGGCTACTTGGCTTGCTTCAAATCTTGCTTATTCACCTTTGGAACTATCTCTTCAAGTATTTCAAAGTTCTTGCAATTATGCTTGATGATCATAGTTCATGGTGCATGCTTATGGTTAGAGAAAATGAGAGGAGAAAGCTTCCTTTTATATGAAACTAGGGAAAAATATTCTAGAGAGGCCGACATAGGAGAATTAAATTCTAATTGGACCCATGCCCCTAGAAGAGGACCTATGATAAATATAATTTTGGATTTGTTGTCCTGAAGTCTGAAACAGTCGACTCAGAAGCTGGAATTAACTTTTTCCAAAGGCCGACATCCGGAAACCCTGAGATTCTAAATTTTGAACCCCGGGCCTAGAAAAGGTCGATTGTGACCTAGGTCAAGGTTGAGGTTGACCTTGACCCAAAAAGGTCGACCTTGACCCTGAGGTCAAAGTTCCAGTTTCTTATTCTGGGGTGCCAGAAATAGGTTGGAAAAAGTGGAAATGGGGCAGAACAAGGGGATAAAGCCAGATCAAAGTCAGGCACCCATTCAAGGTGCTTGACATGACCCCAAACCACTTACCCAGAGGGATAAACTAGTCTACCATGGAAATGCTTCCATTTTCTGACTATACATTTAGCCCCCAATTTAGCAAGAGTATGGACTCAATACAAACTCTTGGTAAAGGAGATCATAAAGAATAGATAACCTTATTGGAATCACAAGGGACAAAGAAATCCTCAAGCCCCCAAGGGACTTAATTATTTATCAACCCTAAGATCACAATAAGAGAGACATCACCAGTTAAGGAGAAAGAGATAGAGGGTATGGTTATCTTGCCCAATGAGAACTTATGTCCCATTGTGAACCATACAAAGAAAAAGTGTACCTAGAAAGATGGAGTTGAACCGCCTAGTGAATGTGGCTACTCACTAGTCAACCCATCAGGGATATCTGTTCTTAAGGACACCTTCCGACCTTAAGGGATCAAAACATTGTATATTGAAACTGGAGGTATCAAGAGATCCGTGTAAATTTAAACTGGAGGGATCGAGAGATCCTAAAAAGTAAAATGTCCATGCTTTAAGGATTAGTCTTTAAACCATAAAGGGAAAAAATTTTAAGTTTTGAAAATATTTTGAATGTGCGTGTGTGAAAAAAGTGAGTAGAGCATATGCCCCCACATTAAAGTCATTTCTAACCCTTTAACAGGAGCAATGGATTTGACAGAAACATAAACAACTCTAGTGATTATGTTTCCACTACGAGATGTCCCCAAACGAAGACAAATCAAGGGAAATATCACATAAACATACAAAGAACACAGAAGGGATCTACCTACTGTGGGGTCAGTATGATCATAAGATAATATGTACACATAGATATGATATTATTGCAAATGAATGGACATCATTCCCCAAAGAAAGTAGAACTACAATCACAAAGGAGGAAAGAAAACTCAAGAGTTATGAAGAAGAGTCATTTCAGACCACAACATGGAGGCCAAAAAGAATCAGTGCTACCATGTCGCAGATACAAGCAGACTACATAAGGAAAACATTTACGAACAATAGCACAAGTACAAAATAACATGAAAACAACATATAGAAGAATAGAGATACATATAGAGTAATTATACAATAGGTTTGATTCCTTTATCACATTGTACCAACAAAGTAACAAGGGTCGTATAAAAGAGTCTAAAAAACATTTAGCAAACACATTATGGGAGAAGCACAGTACAACATGCAAACACAAAAATGGCTACCATGAAGGGTAGGCCAATCAAGCGCATCACCTACTCTCCCCATCTTGGTTTATATCATTTAGGAAAGGTGGGAAACTTGCAAGAGGGACTATATCCAATACAATAGGAATAATAGCCAGTTCCAAACAAGGATCCTCTTGAGAATTGTGTTGCTCGATACTAGGTGTAATTGTCAATTGAGTTGAAAGCATATGAGGTAAATTAGTGTCAAGATCAATGGTCTTATATTCATCACTAAGATCAATAGGATCATCTAAAGTATCCTCATAATCAAGATTAATTAAAATGGGATCTAAGATGTGAATAGGATCATTATACTCAGTCATCTTAACATCATTGTGATTATTAACTTCTTCCAACACATCAGGCATAGGTTGGTCAAAAGAAGGTAAATAATTTTGAAGGAGAGAAGCACAGGCTCTAGCATTAGCTCTATGCTTCTTATGATGTTCATTAGCAAATTTATTATGTTTTGCTTTGTTTGACACGTGGAGAACTAGGAGGAATAATCACTGATTCCTTTACATTTTCTGTAGGAGGATGGATAGGATTCACAGTAGGCTGAGAAACAACAATAGGAGGTTGAGTAATAGAGATAGTAGTAATGGATAAAAGAGGTATAGAAGGAGTGGGAAAATGACCACGGTTAAGATCTATCCAAGGCATGCTTAACTCGATAATTTTGCGATGTTTATAGGCTTGATATGAACGAAAAAGGTTGTCAAGGTGAGGAGGACATGAATTAGGTAATAAGGGCCAAAATAAATCAAGAGTAGCACAATCTCTAGGCCTAGAAGGTTGATATAAACTATGATTAATCATTTTTACTTCTCCATTATGAATGAACTGAAGACATTTATGAATAGGAGAAGTGATAGCATGCATAGCAGTTATCCAAGGCAAACCAAATTTGACTTGAAATCGATCAGATGTATGAACGATAATGAAGGTAGTATCTACACCCTTGCCATAGAGTTCAATGGGAAAGTTAATAGAACCAAGTGAAGGATAGAGAGAACCATTACAAGTTTGGATCCATGCATTCGATGAATCATAACAGTCACGTTGTAGGTTTTCCATAAAATGATTTTCCTCAGTAATGATATTAATTAAAGATGTGGGATCAACAAGACAACCACGTGTAGGTATCTTGGAAATCCTAGCATAAGTATAAAGGGGACCATCGGGAGCCTTAATAGTCTCAGATTTATCAAAGGTAATTGAAAGTTCCCAAGGTCGTTTATCCTTAGTTTGTTTTTGAGGTTTAGGTGGAACTTGAAGTTGAGGTGGAGGAAAAGGATCTTGAACAATAGGTTGAGATGCAACAAGGCTCACCACATGATTAATAATGTGATTAAGATCACCCATCTTTGAATCGTAAATGATATCCACGAAAGATGGTTGAGCGATGGTATTAGTATCATGTGTAGGTAGAGGATTCGTGTAGATTTGAAGGTTTTGATTAGGAGGGGAGACAAATTTTTTCCCATTACCATCAAAATTATCAAAAGATAAAGCATTATAATCAATTAAGTCTTGAACCTTATGCTTTAGAGAATAACATTTTTCAGTATCATGGCCATTCTAGTGATGGTATTGGCAAAAAGATTTAGAATCAAAGGATTTTGAAGCTATGGTAGTAGGAAGGAGAGGTCGAATAGGAGGCAAGGTAATCATATTAGCACTTAACAACCTACTCATAATGGAATGTAAATATTTAGAGAGAGGAGTAAACGTACGATTCATATGGAAAGCAGTGGATACATAAGTGGCATTGTGAGATGCAACAAAAACTTGATTAGCAACCGCATTCGTTTGTTTATTAATATTGATGTGGTTGTTAGGTTTCTGAAATTTATTAGGATTAGGATCATTGTCACTCTTATCAACTGGAACAAGAGCCATTGGATTGTTTCTCTCAAATTAACTCACTTGTAATTGATAATGATGAAGTGCTGCACAAAGTTTTTGGAAAGAGGTAAATTCAGTAAGCAGAATCTTATCTCTAATATCCTTTTGTAAATTTGAAATAAACATGTGTTGAATATCAATATCAGGAACAGGAAAAGAAATTTGAGTGTACAAATGCTTAAATATACCAATGAAATCAGTCAATTTTTTCTTAATGTTTTGTTTACAATGCATTAAATTAGTGAAGGAAACTTGTGAATCAATGTTATTTTGAAGTTGTTGAATGAAGGTATTAGCAAGTTTAGGAAAAGAATCAATGGAATAAGGAGGTAAAGAACAATACCATTGCAATGCCTTATCACAGAAGGTTCTAGAAAATAGTTTAGATAAAATCCTATGGTCATGAGCATAATCACTACAAAGCATTTGAAATGTTTTAACATGAGTAATAGGATCGCCTTTACCATTGTAATTCTCTAGACTCGAGGCATATCAGCTTGTTGAGGAACAGTAGCACATATAATGTCTAAAGATAAGGGACTACCCATGTCACATGTAGGAATGCTAAACTTGGATTGGGTTAAGGATGCAAGTTATTTTTGTAAAGATGACATATTTTGAGCCAAACTAATAATTGTGGAATCATTATAAGACATAGGTGGCATGGAAACATTAGGAACACTAGGAAAAGTGTAGGAAGCAGCAGGAATAGAAGATACAACTGGTGGAACATTTGGAAGCACACTTGAAAGGGGATTAGTATAAGTAAAAACTACACTATGATATGAAGGTTGTGAGGTAGGTAGGGATATCGGTGGAACACTCATAGGAATAGATGAAATTGGGAGAGATGTAGTCATCAAAGGAGGAGTATACATATGAATGCTAGGTAAAGGAATAGTATAAGGTCCCTAACTAATGATAGGAGGACTAAATCCTAAATCTTGAGCCTCTTAAGCTAAAGGTTTAACATTTGAATGCACAAGATGAGTGATACCACACAATAAATTAACACCTTGATCACTATCACGAAGGAATTTCTTAAGAGCCTCTATAGCTTGAATGGAATCTTGATTATGGTTTTCTTGAATAAGCCAATTTCCCATTTTATCAAGTTCGGTTGAAAGTTTTTGCACTTGTTCAGGAGAAACTCTTAAAGCATCTTCCTCATCGTGAGATGAGTGAGAAGAGTTATGATCCATAGAAGGGTTAGAATCATGAGTATGCAAGTTGTCATCTAGGATCCTATGGAAAGGAGAGGAAGATTTGGGATCAAAGGAACCCATGAGTCTACTGCTTCATCTAACTGGGATACTATAAGTAGGACTAGAAGTGGTAAAGCTCATACACCAATGCAATGCAAATGAACTAATTTAGAAAACAAAGAGTTTGATTTTAATTTTTGAAAGGGAGATGCAAGAACATAAAAGAAATCTAATCTAATATGCATGCAAGATCTAACAATAAAGATGTAAATCTAACACCAAAAAGAAAGAGTTGTCTATCGCGGGTTCACCAAAATATAAGATCTAAAATGAAAGACATAAAAGATATTACATTTGAATATGTTATGGGGGTAAATAAGATGCTCTCCTTCTATCCTTAGATATGCAAATGAAAGATCCAAGTTCCTTAACCCAAAAGGAAGGATCAATGCATAAATGAATCAATCATTTGGAAATAAGAATAAGGAAGGAAGATCTTAAGTACCCCGGTTTGGATTTGTTGATTTGAATGAAAAATAGATTTAGATAGATTGAAAACCTTAATTGAATTGAATATGAGAAATGCACTAACCTTGAAATATAGCAGATCCAAAGAATGCTATTTTTTGAAGCCTGTGTTGAGTTTCTGGAAAATCTGAGACCGGATCTGGAACATAAATGCAGAAACGGACAAAACCCATAAATCTTTTTCTATTCTGAGACAGTTCTGATTTGTACCCTCAAGTCAGTGTCACCATTTACTAGAATTTCTGATTGTGCCCTAGGGAAGAATCGACCTAAAAAGTCTCAGGCTGAATTTTTTTCTCAAATCCCAAAAGTTTTCTGAAAAGGGTATCCGAATCTCCGTCCTGATCTATTGTTCTGAACCTGTACCTTACTCATGTAAAAGTCCTTGTGGAGGATTTGAAACCTTGAATCCACAAGTATGGATGTGCCAAATGGATGTAGAATGTAGAATGGAGAATGTAGGATGTCTTCAATAAATTGCTTGTAGATCTTCAACACCAATCTTGAATGGGTTCTTGAATTGAAATAGGCTTGGAGGAATGTGGACGAAGAAATCTTCAACAAGAGGGCTCCATGGAGCTTGAATCCTTTAATGGCCACCAATGGATCTCCTTGATGAAAATGGATGCTTGAGAAGTGCTTGAAAATGGATGAATGCTTCAATGGCTACTTGTCTTGCTTCAAATATTGCTTCTTCACCTTTGGAATTCACTCTTCAAGTCTTTGAATGTTCTTGCAATTATGCTTGATGATCATAGTTCATGGTTCATGCTTATGGTTAGAGAAAATGAGAGGATCTAAAGCTTCCTTTTATATGAAACTAGGGCACAATCTTCTAGATAGGCCGAGATGGGAGAATTAAATTCTAATTGGATCCATGCCCCTAGAAGAAGACCTATGTTAAATATAATTTAGGATTTGTTGTCCCGAAGTCTGAAACAGCTGACCTAGAAGCGAGAATTAACTTTTTCCAAAGACCGACATCCGGAAACCTTGAGGTTCTGAAATTTGAACCCCGGGCTTGGAAAAAGTTGATTGTGACCTAGGTCAAGGTCGAGGTCGACCTTGACCCTGAGGTCAAAGTTCCAGTTTCACAGTCTGGGGTGCCATAAATAGGTTGGAAAAAGTGGAAATAGGGTAGAACAGAGGGATAAAGCTAGATCAAATTTAGGAACCCATTAAAGGTGCTTGACATGACCCCAAACCACTTACCTAGAGGGCTAAACTAGTCTACCATGGAAGTGCTTCCATTTTCTGACTATACATATACAGATATATATATATATA
>MU228559.1:785428-820231 GCA_018584345.1 Thuja plicata | reverse complement strand
TATATATATATATATATATATATATATATATGCATGCATATGTATGCTTGTATATATGCATGTATATATATGTACATGTGTGTATGTCATATATATGTACATATATGTATATGTATGTCATATGCATACATATGTATGTACATGTATATGTACACATGTCATATGTATGTACATGTCATATGCATACATATGTATATGTATGTATACATGTAGGTATGTCATATGTACATGTATACATTTATGTACATGTATATGTTTGTATATGTATGTATGTCATATGTACATGTATGTATGTACACATGTACATGTCATATGTATGTGTGTATATGTATATGTATACATATGTCTTATGTATGTATGTATATACATGTATACACGTATGTACATGTCATATACATGTATATATGTCATATTGTATGTATGTATGTATGTATGTCATATGTATGTATGTACATGTATATGTATACATATGTCATATGTATGTATGTATTTCATGTATGTGTATATGTACATGTATACATGTATGTATGTCATATGCATGTATATATACATACATATATATATATATGTCATATGTATGTATGTATGTACATATATGTACATATGTATTTATGCACATGTATGCATGTGTACATGTGTATGTATGTCATACATGTATGTATGTATACATGTACTTGCATATATGTTTGTATACACATGTATGTATATACATGTATGTATGTACATATATGTATGTATATACATATATGTATGTATGTATGTCATATGTATGTATGTATATATACATACATGTACATATGTATATATGTATGTCATATGTAAACATACATATGTATGTCATGTATGTATGTACATATGTACATGTATGTCATATGTTTGTATATATATATATATGTCATATGGATGTATATATGTATGTACGTATGTAAATGTCATTTATATATATGTACATGTATGTATATATACATACATATGTTGTCACATATACATACATACATGTATAGACATGTGTAATTGATTTAAGTGTAATTTAAATGTAATTGATTTTACATAGAAATAATGTAGAAAAATGTGTACTTTCATTTTTTTTTCAATTAAATTAGGAAAACGTATATGTAGACTTCATTTGACAATAAATAAAATCTTTCAGGTACATATATATATAGATCTATCAAACATATTATTACACATCACACATGGCAGATGCACCGATTCCCCCTAAGGAACTATTTGCAAGCACTAATAGAGAAATTGAAAGGTTGCAATATTCCATAAATAATCCAACTAGCTCTACTGTCTATAAGAGCACATGTCAATCCATACTTACTAGCTTGATTAGTATTAGGGATGACATTCATGGTACCACTCCCTATGCCCCAGTTGTTATAGAGGTCATACTTGAGCAGAAGAGACAAGAGGTTGGCTCTGGTCTTTCTCTCAAGGAGGTACAGGCTTTAGTACCTAAAGCAACCTTGAAAAGAAAAGTTTTCCCATCTTATGCAGACTTACAATATGTGAAGGGATATCAGTTACGAGGTGTCAGGATCCTGCCATATCAACATTTATATACCCACAATTTTTAGCTGCTCATGGTTGTTATCCAAATAACAATCAAATTCCATTATACTTTGCAGAACAAATTTTTCCTGAGGTTCATTTAGAGAGGGCAGTTAATTACACTAATTTGCTAGCACATCTAGGACAGGGACGTGGTAGATGTACTGATAGAGATTCTTTTCTTCGAGTAGATCGCTAGAGGCCAGTACATAGGGCCATTGTTGGTCAGGAGGCACCCGCTATAGCTCCTTCATTGGTTCCTGTTGCAAATGATGTTATTCATAGCACCCAACTTCAAGGTGCAATTAATAGTGTGGGGGACATTGCAGTTGCTACTGCATCCATATTGAGTGATCAGGTTGGTCAGTACTTGATGTCTTGACGACACTCCAGATCGTCAGTTGGAGCATCCTCTAGCGGGACCTCACATGACATGTATACTACAGAGGGGATCCCTTCACTGTCCAGTCTAGAGGGACTTACAGGAGAGACGACACGTGTCACATTGTCTAGTTTGGCTGAGGATCTGTTGGATGCATATGCATTTATAGCAGCAGAGTATGATATCCCTATATCTAGTGTTAGAGCTCATGTGGGTACTGTTAGATACTCCCAGCCACATCATTCTCACCTAGACTATGGCCATAGTGGCCATGGCCATGAGGATCCACCTATCAACCACTCTATTGCTATAGAGGGAGAGGCACAATGTACAGACCCTTCAGTTAGTGCAGGGCACCGGTTCTCTGATGTTGGCCTTGAGGATGTTGACTTCACATTGGCCACTACAGGTTACCTAGATTTGCTGTCACATGATGATATGAATTCCATGCCATCTCATTTGGTTAGTTTGTTGCATTCATCATTAGAGAGATGTGTGCATTCTACGCATGTTGCAGATGCAAAGATGAGCTTGGACTAGACGCTGCAAAACCTTGATATCTTGGTTGATAGGATCGAGGCTATGGAGTTTGAGTACTATCAACTGTCACCATCTACATAGGTATAAATTATCAGATTATATATATATAATGTTGCAATTTAAGTTATTTAAATTTGAAATATTTCATCTAGATGCATGTAAATTTACATTTTTCTCTACCAGGATATGCCTATTGTTACTCCTTCTTTGAGCACTGATCGTGTACGTCGTCGGGACTCACTTGATGAGGACATCATTAGTGGACAGGTGAGTTTTTAATTTATTGATGTGTGTACGCGTAGTACATTTTTTTCCACACTATAACATGGTTCCTTGTAATATTTTATCAAACTTAAAAATATGTGTACATTTATATATATATTAATTTATTTCTCTTTCTCTGTACGGATCTGCACATCCTTCACAACATGATAGTCACTCTAGGCATGACCGCTTAGTGAGGAGTCGTCATGATGAGTCCTAGGCACTTTTATATATGATCTATAAATATTACATACATACATATTTTTGATGTTATATTATTTCATTTATAGACTCTAGAGTCGATTGACATATGTATTGTACACTTTGATTTATGTTTGACATGATTGACACATGTTTCATGCTTACAGTACATTGATCTCTATGTTTTATGTTTACATACTTGATCTATGATTGAGCTTTACATACTTGATCTAGATGATTGATGTTTTATGTGTATGTATGTGTTATATACATTCACTCTATATACATGCACATTATATACTTTGATAGATATACTTTCACTCTATATAGATGTGTACGTATCCTATTTACATGTACTTTCAATTTATGATTCATTGATCTTAAACATGTGTATGTATGTGTTATATATGTGTATGTGATATAGTGATTGATGTTTGAGACATACTATTATACTAAATAACACTTGTACAGATCCTAATTTTAAAAGTATTTATGGAACATAAAATTAATGAACAGTTCTAGAGATAAAATTAAATTATATCCTAGAATTAAGTAATTGTAACATGCATGATCTACACATTCATATTCTAACTAAATAAGTATCCACATGACCTATAATTAATTAACTAGATAAAACTAAAGTAAATACACATCTTGAAGACATTTTTGAGATATTATAATTTTTTTTAAAATGCTCCATTCACTACATGGGCACCGGTAGGAAAGAATGGAGCTAAGAAAACCTTCGGTCTCGCCCATGACAAATTTAGTACATATCATATTTCATGCATTTTTTAGACCACATCTATTGGTTTGGCTCGCTCTTGGATAAAATTTTATTTTTCTCTCATGGTCATCAGTATCAAGTCTCCACTTATGAACTCCACGTCCTATCACTAGATGAAGAGATAGGATGGTGGAAATTACAAGATGGCTATACTAATAAACCTTGTTGTTAGGTTGATAATCAATAAAATGAATCCCATGTTTTAATATTTTGATTTTCTTCAAATATGTTCCTTTCACAACAGCTGAACCTGCACATACAAGTTTAACAACATATATAGATAGATATGAAATTAACCATAAACATGCACATAATTATATCGCAAGTTAAACCTCAACTGTACTAAACTAAACACAAACATGTAAACTACTAACCTATTGGAAACATAATTTCATCGCTTGTTTCATTCTTTGTTAGCTTCATCCTCTTCGTGGTGCAATGTAATAAATAGTAACTAACACATTCCATATTTCCTGGCTCTGCTATTACTGCAAAAACATGTCCTGCAAAATATGTTTTCAATTTGAGGTCTCTAAATATAAATTAAACATCTAAGTTTGTATATATGTCTTAGAGTGGATCTAAATTTAATAGTAAATAAGAACATGTGTACATGCGAGCGCTATTTACATGGACATGTACCAATTTTGATCAAACCTAAAATATGTTCATAATCGGTTGATATCAACGAAATGTCGTCAAAGCTTTCATCCTCAACTTCATCATTTGTATTAGTAACATCTAGTGAAACCAAATTCCATTCACTAACATATCCACCTTTTTGGTTGAAACATTCACCATAGTTTTCAGAAATGTAGTCATAACAAAAGCATAAGTAACCTCTAGTGTACAATGACCACACATTACTATCTGTACTCATAACTAAATGCAGGGATCTTTTTTTTTCTACTCTCTTGCATCCATGGATTGATCTTCTATCAACCCTTGAAAAAGACACATACACGTAAAAATTTAAGACAACTTAAAATCATATATATATACCATGTTCTTCAATTCAATTGAAATAAATTTAAAGTACATACATTAATCTAAACTTCAAAACAAGTGATGTTGCATTTATACTTGATATATCCTAGAATAATCTGAATGGTATGACTCGATCCAAACGTGATGTTGTGTGATCATGATTTGGATCCACAAAATGCATCTTGCACCACTCAACTACATCACGAGCATTACTTATACGATATCCCTGATAGTCCAGCTGATACTTTCTTAAAGCGCGTTTGATATAGGCTCCTACACCATCATGCTCTCCCTTTCCATGTCCACTCTCAAAGTAACTCCAAAGATGTGGTATCTTTTGGTATCGATGATATCTGCATAGTGCATAAAATGGCCTTGATGATTTAAATTGTATTCCACATCCATCTGACAAAACAAAATGCTTTTCAATTTTGATGCCTTTGTTTTCCAAATATCCAAAAAATGTTTTAAAGCAATGCTCAACAAAATGTATGTCATGCTCTTTATCATCACTAATGGAAAAGTGATATTCTTTCTTTATGACCCATGTTTGATATGTACTTTCAACACCATCCAAATCTAATTGTGCATGTCGATAAGAAACATGTAACATGATAGTGACATGCTCTGTATAGTAGAATTCTGCTTGAAGTTGTTTTTGAGAAACAAAAGAGAAATTTTCTGTGCAAATTCAACAACTGATAAAATTGTTCCAACAGGAAATTTTTCTCTTAGTAGTTGGAACTGTTCTGCTTTCCATTTAGCAAAAAAATATGATGCATATATGGTTGTATCAATTTACAAAAATTCTCCATAAATGTTGCAACACGTATCTCCTCCTCTACATATTCCAACCTTGTTGACTCTTTCCCAACTTTCATTTTAGACTTTATGTACTTGTAACTCTTACATTTTACCATCCTCGTCATGTCACTATCTTCAACTCTCAAAGGAAATTTAGCCAAATCCACGCATGTTTGACAAGTTCCTCTTATGCAATCTATTTCAGGTATTTCATGATCAATTGATTTGTTACATAAGATTGAAGCTATGAATTGGCTTAGACATTTCAAAAAAGCATTTTGATAGCCATCGCTTTCTTCTACCATCTTTCTAAACCCTTGATAGTAGAGATCAAATTCAACATGATATCGACAACAACAAGTTTCAAAAGATTTATTTATCTTTACAAAATATGGCTTTAATCTTTCAAACATTGTTTGTCCAATCTTAATGTCAAGATTTGAATTATAAAATGAGAGATACAATTCATGTTGTGTATTTTCCAACCAATGTTTTGTGTGCTTCAAATACTCCTTAGGCCTAGTCCTCTTCTTGATAACATCTCTTGTATTTGGTGAAGGACACGTATGATCAGTCCAAAATGTCGTAACCAAGTTCCTAATTATTTCATTAACCTTATCAGAGCGTAAATCTCTACACACTAGTCCCCAATTACCTTCCAATGTAGTATCATCCAAATTGATTCTCCTTTTCAAATAATGTCTTGGTGTCTTCCTACTGTACCCGATACGAGATGAAAGTGAAAAAAATTATCTTTTTTGGGACATGTTTTTAAAAAAAATAGATGCCAGTATCACTCTTCTTGAAATGGGCTTATCTACAGATCTAGTTGTTTTCCCAATGGAATGCAAACCTTCCTTAACACTTTCAACAAAAAATTTTGTACGTTAGACGCTTTTGTCCTTTTCAAGCTTGCATCTACACCCAACAAATTTAATGGCTCTTTTAACTCATCTTTAAGAAGTGTAATTGATAATAGTTGGGTTTTTTCAAGTTTATCAAAATTCTCAAATTGTGCAATTTTATTTCCTTAGAATTTTTATTCAATGCCCTCTTCGTAGTATTTATGGGTTGTTTAGCATAATCTCTCAATTTTTTCAGATCCATTTAGATTAAATGATCTATACTTTTACGATTAATTTTGCTCTTCAACTCTTGGGCTAGAATAACATTCTCATTTGTTGCTTGTTCTTGGGCTGCAAACAAAATAAAAAATTCTCTTAATAGCTCATCTTAAGGGGAAAGACCCAAAATGCATAATTAACCACAAAGAGACTAAATTGAGACAGTGGGGGAGAGTCAGAGAGAGACATGTGTACTTGTTTGGGATTTTGAAGGTTGTACTTTTTGAGCTTGTTGACCTTGCGATGACCCTTCTCCAACTTCTAAAGGTTGGGCTTGTTTACCTTGCGATGACCCTTCTCCAACTTCATAAGGTTGTGCTTCTTGAGAATTTCCTGCATACAAAGATATAATTATTTTAAACAAAAGTCTGAATGAAATTTCCTATGTCCTACTGTGTCTAATTAGGTCCTAATAGGTTTAATTGTGTCTAATTAGGTCTAAGTGGGTCTAATGGGGTCTTAAGGGGTCACATAACCTATCATAGGTCCCTTTAGGTATAATTGGGTCTAATTGTGTCTAATTAGGTCCTAAAGGGTCCTAATACCTTTTAATTAGATCTAATTAGGTCCTAAAGGGTCTAATTGGATCTAATTAGGGTGTAATTCCATATCAAATTAGGTCCTAATACCTTCTAATTAGATCTAATTAGGTCCTAATGGGTCTAATTTGATCTAATTAACTCCTAAAGGGTGTAATTGGGTCTAATTAGCTCCTAATGGGTCTAATTGGATCTAATTAGGTCAGGTAAAGGGTCTAATTGGGTCTAATTAGGTCCTAAAGGGTCTAATTGGATCTAATTAGGTCCTAAAGGATCTAATTGGATCTATTTATCTCCTAATGGGTCTAATTGGATCTAATTAGGTCCTAAAGGGTCTAATTGGGTCTAATTATGTCTAATTAGGTCCTAAAGGGTCTAATTGAATCTAATTAGGTGCTAATACCTTCTAATTGGATCTAATTAGGTCCTAAAGGGTCTAATTGGATCTAATTAGCTCCCAATCGGTCTAATTGGATCTAATTAGGTCCTAATAACTTCTAATTGGATCTAATTAGATCCTAAAGGGTCAAATTGGATCTAATTAGCTCCTAATGGGTCTAATTGGATCTAATTAGCTACTAAAGGGTGTAATTGGGTCTAATTGTGTCTAATTAGGTCCTAAAGGGTCTAATTAGGTCCTAATACCTTCTAATTTGATCTAATTAGGTCCTAATGGGTCTAATTAGATCTGATTAGCTCATAATGGGTCTAATTGGATCTAATTAGGTCCTAAAGGGTCTAATTGGATCTAATTGTGTTAATTAGGTCCTAATACCTTTTAATTGGATCTAATTAGCTCCTAATGGGTCTAATTGGATCTAATTAGCTCCTAATAGGTCTAATTGGATCTAATTGTGTCTAATTAGGTCCTAAAGGGTCCTAGGACCTTGTAATTGGAACTAATTAGGTCCTAAAGGGTCTAATTAGGTCCTAAAGGGTGTAATTGGATCTAATTAGGTCCCAAAGGGTCTAAATGGATCTAATTAGGTCCTAATACCTTATAATTGGATCTAATTAGGTTCTAAAGGGTCTAATTGGATCTAATTAGCTCCTAATGGGTCTAATTGGATCTCATTAGGTCCTAAAGGGTATAACTATGTCTAATTAGGTCCTAAAGGGTCTAAATGGATCTAATTAAGTCCTAATACCTTCTAATTGGATCTAATTAGGTCCTAAAAGGTCTAATTGGATATAATTAGGTCCTAATACCTTCTAATTGGATCTAATTAGGTCCTAAAGGGTTTAATTGGATCTAATTAGGTCCTAATGGGTCTAATTGGATCTAATTAGCTCCTAATTGGTCTAATTAGGTCCTAATACCTTCTAATTGGATCTAATTAGATCCTAAAGAGTCTAATTGGATCTAATTAGGTCGTAAAGGGTCTAGAATTGGATCTAGTTAGCTCATAATACCTTCTAATTGGATCTAATTAGGTCCTAAAGGGTCAAATTGGATCTAATTAGGTCGTAAACTCCCTAATTGGGTCTAATTATGTCCAATTAGGTCCTAAAGGGTCTAATTGGATCTAATTAGGTCCTAATACCTTCTAATTGGATATAATTATGTCGTAATGGGTCTAATTGGATCTAATTAGGTCCTAATACCTTCTAATTGGATCTAATTAGGTAATGATGGGTCAAATTGGATCTAATTGGGTCCTAAAGGGTCTAATTAGTTCCTAAAGGGTCTAACTAGATCTAATTAGGTCCTAAAGGGTCTAATTGGATCTAATTAGGTCCTAAAGGATCTAATTAGGTTATCAAGGGTCTAATTAGGTCCTAATTGGATCTAATTAGATCCTTAAGGGTATAATTTGATCTAATTAGGTCCTAATAGGTATAATTAGGTCCTAGTAACTTCTAATTGGATCTAATTAGGTCATAAATGGTCTAATTGGATCTAATTAGGTGGACTAAAAGGTCTAATTGGATCTAAGTGGGTCCTAATAGGTATAATTAGGTCTAATTAAGTCCTAAAGGGTCTAATTGGATCTAATTAGGTCATAATACCTTTTAATTGGATACAATCAGGTCGTGAAGGGTCTAATTGGATCTAATTAGGTCCTAAAGGGTCTAATTGGATCTAAGCGGGTCATATTGCTAATATTAGGAACTAGTAGGTCTATTACTCATATTAGGTATTAATTAGTCGTATTAAAGGTCTAATTAGGTCTTAAATTATTTATACACTAATTAGTCTTGAGTATTTGGTCTTAAGGGGCACTCTTACGTCTTATTACTAAATAACAAATTACGTCATAATTTAGTTCCTATTAGTTCGAGACTATTACTCATATTAGATCTTATTAGGTCGTAATAGATCTCTAATTAGGTCTTAGGGCTAATTAGGTCTTAGGTCTAAATATGACCTAATGTAGGTCTAATTAGGTAGGATTTCTAGGGTTTAGGGTTTAGGGTCTTAGGTCTAATTATGTCCTAATAGGTCTAATTAGGTCTTCTTTATCAAATTAGGTCTAATTAGGTATTGCAATATCATGCTTACATGTTTCATTAAGACAAGCCATAACCATCAACTTAAAATATCTAGAGAGAGAGAGAGAGATATATATATATGTAGACATACCTTGTTTCTTATGATAATATCTTTCCCGAGCTTCTTCATGTCGTCTTTGTTCAGTCTCTTCTGAATAATGTTGTGTACTCTTATTTAGCCTTCTCTTTTTATTTCCCATCACAAGTTGCAAAATTGTTCCACTAAATTTTGACAAAATTTGAAAAAATTCAATTTCAAAAGTCTTCCTTTTCCAAAATGTGAATTATTTTGCAACTTTTGAATTAATAAGATGACGAAAACATATATTTATTTATATGTAATCCTTCTGAACCCGAAATGGCACCAAATACGCCGACATGGGTTTCTATCGAAAGTCATCTCTAACTTTCTATCGAAACTCCTGACTTTCTATCAAGACTACTTTGGTAAATGGTCAGTAAATGTGAAATTATGAAATTTCTTTCAATAGAAAGTAGTTTCGATCGAAACTAAATTGTTTCGATCGAAAGTCCCTTATTAGAGGCCATTTGCAGAGGTTGACACAAATCTAAAGTTTTCATGGCTTCGGGGCTTAAGCACGGGGCTCAAATGGAAGAATAAGGAGATATCCTTTTGCATTGCACAAGTACTCTGAACAAGCTTTCTAACGAATATAGATTTGAAAATTTTTGAATTAATTGGGTCTATGTTGTTTGACGTGCATTGAATGTAGATTTTTTACAAAATATAAACCTCCAGGTTTGACGTTCAATGAAAAATAGTAGAAAATAATTATTTTTTGAAAAATAACAGTGCCCTCCGGCTTCGAGTCTACTTTCTATCAAAAAAATTTTGAATTTTGATAAATACACAAGTTATAAGTTATACAGTCAAGGTATGTCAAAATTACGGTTTACTCTACTTCAAACGTTCATAAAATATGCAATAATCATGATAATGTCGCCAAACCAATTGCATGCCCTCCGTATGGATGTTAAAAAACCAAATTCAAAAGAATCACATTGATATCTATTTTAGAAAAAAATTTATGCTCTATGAAGTCAATGTAACTTTTTGAAAATAACGTTTTTAGCAACATAGTAGTTTTAGTGGGAGAAAAAAAAGCCATTTAAATCAATTCAATATATATAGAGAGAGAGAGAATCCTTAAAGACTTTAGTTTACTTCATCTTCCAGTTTCAAACAGTTGAACAACAATATGCATCCGAATCTGGAAGTTTTTTTCAATTGTAGACTTCAATGTCCGTTTAGGAAAAAAAGTGTAACCCATTGTTGTGGGATCACCCACAAAGTGTATTATCCGAAAATATCTCAAATCTGAAAATGACTTTAAGATTTGTGCAAATACCGTTATTTGTATATCTTATTAGGTCTCTAGGATTCACAAGCTAAGAATTGCAAATTCAAATTTGAATGCCTCGAAACTTCTTTACTTTTTTGGATCATTAAAACTTGCTTTCAACTTTTGAACATGATTTAGCATACATTTGTTTTTCTTTACTCCCAATCATTAGAATCAATTATTCTCTAGTTTTAAGCAGTTAAACTTTAGATTACATGCCAGAAATCTCAACACACAAGTTTAGAAAGAAAGCGTTAATTTCACTCAAGATTGTTACTAATTATCATAACCTATATGCACCATAATACCACATGGCTAGGTATGTAACATATATAAAAAGATTCATTGCATTATTAAGCAATACTATTTCTGGTATCTATGAGGAGCATGAAATATTTACAAGCAAGAATGTATGACAGTTAGAAGAACGCATTTGAGATTCTAATTTACAGATACCCAGAATATAGAAGAGAAGTAT
This sequence comes from Thuja plicata, assembly GCA_018584345.1. NCBI lineage: Eukaryota > Viridiplantae > Streptophyta > Pinopsida > Cupressales > Cupressaceae > Thuja > Thuja plicata. The sequence continues at coordinate 808,711 of MU228559.1, read as the reverse complement.
ATATATATATATATATATATATATATATATATATATATATATATATTTTCATGAAAGGTGAAATTACTGAAAAAATAAAAATAAAAATTGAGTGCCAAAGCACAGATTTTTATTAAACTCTCAAAGCACAGCTAATAAAGTGGAGAAAAATAAAAGCTGAATAATATTATGGTTTAGTGGAGTGATAAATATCCTCCAATACATCTAGTTATTAGTTATTTAGAGTATGGTGTTGTAAATCACATGGCAACGTTAAGGGGTTAATAAACCCACAGTTAAGGTGGAGGCATTCAAAATTCACGCTTTTAAATAAAGAGGTAAATATAAAGAACCAAATCTTAGGGTAAGTGAATGAAACATTAAAGCATATTGCAAAGTAAATTTTAACTATACAAAACAAAGAAACTATGTCACCCGGAAGAGTCTTCAGGTCTAAGAACCCTGCCCCAGACTGGGGACATTCGGGGGACGCCGGGTTGGTGTGAGGCTGTCCCCTAGGCATCCCCAATCTGCATATTTTTGCCATAAATGTCTTGGAAACTTAGGGATGGTGCTAGTTAGTACCAGAGACGTTTGGCCATCCTCGGGATGGTTAGGGGACATTTAGAATGTCCCACGCCATCCCTGGGATGGCCGCCCATCGCCAGCTAGGTAGCCAATTGAAAAAAACTCCCTTAAATTAAGAAAAAAAACATTTTCTTTATGAATATTGATATTGAATTCTTTTGGATTACATATAACAATAGAATGAGCAGATCAGTTATAAAATGAATGAACCATGAGTGTGACTACTATCCATTGAAAGAAAGCATACAAGTTACAACTGTTACCTGTAGAATAAGAGTATATGAATACAACTCTTTTCCAACAATGGGCAAACATGCAACTGCATACAACAATAAAATGAACAAAAGTATGACTGCATACAGCTGTAAGATAAAGTGGAAAGATATGGAAAGAGCATATAGCTGTGGAATAAGAGAATATAGTTGTAACCAATTTTTGTCAAAGGAATGGCTAATGACTGCATGTAGTTGTTGAATGATGATGTGCAAATAGTTTAGTTGGATCATTTATTAATTATTATTTATTGATAAATGAATTCTGATTCCAAAACACAAATATTGTATGATAAAGTTCTATAATGTATATATTGTATAATAAGGTTCTATAATGTATATATGTGTGCTTTATTCATGTTTTCATATGAACATTTCAAATTTTTCTATATATTTTAAATTTTCCCTATATTTATATAGCCGTCCCCTAGCTGTCCCTAAAATTGGCAAAATAAATAGGCGTCCTGGAAACCCACCTCACCCTATCCCCTGCCGTCCCCATCTTGGAAACTTGGGTAACCTTGAAAGGAAATGAATTTTGAGTGTTGAGAAGTGAAAATTACATTTGGTATTAATAAAAATTTAAATTCGATCAACAAATTCAAACTTTTCAGACAAAAACTAAAATATCAAAATAAGTATAAATACATACGCAAGAAAGTGCAAAACTAGATATCTGAGTTAAACACACTCTTCAATAAAATCTATACAAACAAGATATCCTTGCTGAGCCAAAGCCCACTTGGTTTAATGGCAAAGTCCACGTTGTAAACACCTAGATGGTACTGAGTTTAATCTTCTACAATACAAAAAAGAAAGGTATTCTTGCCGAACAATCTTTATAATAAAATACATGTATACGTCTTCCAAGTATATGCTCCTCCTTTACAAAATTAAATAGTAATTTATAAATGGTCTTCGTGTTTCTCACTAACAAGATGCTGATATTTTTACTTGCACTAGCCCATTTATACTGGCTTTAGACAACTATGACAATTTCAACCAAATCCTTTTGCTCAACATTTTAATTTGTTATTAGCATATGACCAACATAACTCTAAATAAATAATAATTTAAAACCAATTCCACGGGCCTGGGCTTATTTTTTTTCATTTGGGTTAAAATCCAAATTCATATTTAGGGATCCAGTACCCAGAAATCCAGGAAGGCGTTTTGTTCCTTCCAAAACAAATTGTAGAAATTGTCAAATGCAACCATTCTTTTGAAGTAAATTCTTCAATCATGGGCAAACATGAGAATGTGTAGTGTCGCTTCCACATACTAAGCTTGGCTCCCCTGGTTTCAAAAATCCACTCACTCCGCAGATTGACATCCAAATTGGGTCCATGTGCAGCTTGCAGAAAACTACAAAAATCTCAGTCGTGGTACTGATTTTGATTAATTTGAGGAACACTCAAAAAGATAAACAAGTGCTTCAGAATTTCTCACAAAATAAGCATGACCACATCGATAGCCATTAAAGACATAATGCAATATAAGCTTTACTCTCTCTGTAGCTGCTCCATTTACCTACCACCTACCTTGTTTATGAGTAAGACAATTATTTAAAAAGGATTTTATATTGTGATGTATATGTTAATTCAAAAAATCAAATTTGATGATTGAGAAAATTTCAATAAGCGAAAAATAAGCATAGGTTTCGAGCTCCAACAGATGGATGAACCTAACTGCATATCAGCCCTAACATTTCCTTCAGTCTCATGTATTCTAAGGGTTACTGTCTACAAATTCAACTTCAAGCAACTCGCTGATAATTAAGACAATATGAATATAACTGTTCTCTGACATGACCGAAATTCTGGTATGCAATCAATATAAGGCTTCCATAACACTAACAACAAATAACACTAACATAACTACAAGATTAAAAACTGTAAAGCATAAATATTGGCAACAAAAAACAATAGAAATGAGGATACAGCTTGTGTGTGAGCCCAAGGTGGTGCAGATCCTCAATGATGCATTGGCAGCAATGATCAATGCAAAAAGTTAGTCGGAGACATGCATATACACATAACAGTAAATATAACAATTTTACTGACACAGACTAGCTCTAGTTTGGTTTTGGCACAATGGTCTCTCCCTTAGGTGGCCAGCTGAGAAGAAGTCCTGGTAGGAGATTTCTAAAGGCAGCAATCTTCAGGTTTCTAGTGATTCCTAGGAAAATGGGGCAAGGAGGCTGTATAGTAAGAAAACCTGCATCCTTCAAATAATTGGATGTAAGTGCTAGAGAAAAGTTGCTAATATTGAGATTCAAATGATTGACTAAATTTGGAAGGGCAAGTAGTGGCCTACTGATACCATTGCAAACACCTAAAAAGGTCGTAGGAAAACATGTTTGGTTGCAGTTGAATACATCAAGGAAACCTAAAAATTATGAAGAGCCCGGGGGACATTCAACTCAAATCAAATATATAAAATAATCGAGATAGAAACAAGCATATACTTGTGTGGAATGAGCACACAGATGTGCAACTCCTCATAAATGCATTGAGAAGATTCAATTTATGTAAAAGGTTCGTCCATGCACAAATAACAACAAATAAAACAATAATACCAACAGCGGATAGGTCTATCATGGTTTTGGTGCAATGGAATCTCCCTTAGATGGCCAGCTGAGACCAAGTCCAAGCAACAAGAAATAAGGAGCACCTTGCCTACATTGTAAAGAAACCTATCCTTTGGATAACCAATTATGAGTGGTGAGAAGACAATGGGTCTAGTCACAATTGGACATGTCAAGGAAGCCCAAAAGGTAGGGAAAGCCCAAGAGGCATATTCTTCCGCAACATAACACATCAAGAAAGCCTAAAAGGTAGGAAGGGTCCGAGGGGACAGTTTATAGCAATAGAAATGTCAACTGAGTTCACGATAGACAATGTAGAAAGAGAGGTATGTCATCAAGAGGTTTTGTGGAGGTGTTTAAGAGAAAGTAATAGGAGGACCATCAAGGTGATATGAAGTACCCAAAGCACTCTAAGGTAGAGGGCCATTTGGAGGTGATCTTGACATGGACATAGCCCACTCAAACAAACAATATGTCACAAGATGTGAGGTTGGCATGCCAAGATGCTCATTGAAGTATGTCAGTATTCATTATACTGTAGATTTTACCACTCAAGGTACTTAACTTGTCCATTTTGCAGGGCAACTTATGATTCCTTGAGAAGAAAATGACAAGGTAATGTAAATTTTGAATCAAAGAAATTAGGGTAATGTACAAAATGTTGAAAGCAATATAAGGTTGATGTAGCTAATCATGAGTTGAAAGTGCTCAAATTCATATCTCTACCTTGTCTTTTACATGTTTCCGTAAGGCTGGTCAATAGCATGTGTTGCCTCTAGTGTAGTTGAAATGATGTCAGTTGTCAAGTACTCAAAACAAAAAATGTTTTTGACAAAGCATGTTTTCTAATAATATCTATGTTACCGGCCAACTGCAGGTTCATATATATATAATTTATATTTTTATACATTAAAATTATCGACACAATGATACTCATTAAAGAAAATACGCATAAATTCATAATTCATTGATTTAGCAAATGTCAATAAATAGTGAAAATTACAATCCATATTCAACAATCTTCATATTCCTCTTCATCAAGTGCATTGAGTCTACATTTGGTTCATTTTCATTTGAACTACAAGCGACTGTAATGCCATTTCCACTAGCCACATCATATGTAAAAGTTATCTCGTCTGTATAGATTTGGCAACTTGTGCAACAATAGCGTCTAGGTTTGCACATTCAAGAGTTAGATCCCAATTTCTTATCACCCCATTATTGTAGTCAGGTTTCTTATGACGAGATGCAAGTTGGAGTGCACTAAGACCAAATCTTTTGCTTTTTTTGAAGCCAGTTGGTTGCACTTAACTAAATGGACAAAGGAGCATGTGCTCCGATTCCTCTTAGTTGAAGAACTCACAACCTATAGAAAGGTTTCTTTGGGGAAAATAAGCTATATTCCGTGATATCTCAAGTATACTGTTTGACAGGATGCAGTTTCTTGTATGGCAAGTTTATGTTTACAGCATGATTCAGTTAGCATCACCAAATAATTTCGATTCTCCACAATAATATGGTCCTTTTTGGAAACAATAGTGCCAGTTCACAACTTCACATCTCTCAACTGTTTCTTTTCCCCGATCTTGTAGCCAAACTTGATTGCACTGTATCATTCAACAGGTACATAAAAGTTCTTGAGGACTACAATGGATGTTCCAAGGGACTTGTTCAATAATTCAATTACAATTGCCAACTAATCACTATGATGGCAATGGAATAATTCTCTTGTTTCCTTCTTCACATCAATATAAAGTCTGCATCATGCCCTGCTGCCTTAGCCTCTCAAGACAACTTGCGATTTTGGATATCTCTTGCATTTGTTGGTGTCATCTGTCTCCTACACAAAAGCATGTACAACTACTTCCAGGTATCTTTTTAATTCCTCTATCTTCCATCAATCTCCTTATCTTTTGAAAGTCACCCCATCTATGCCCTTCTGCGTAGATGTTTGATAGAAGAACATAAGGTGAAGAATTTTGAGGATCCAGCTCGAAAAGGAGGCTTGCTACATATACTCCTAGCCCAATATTCTTATATGATTTACATGCACCAAGCAAAGACATCCACACAACCCCTACCGGTTTAATTGGCATTTTGATGATAAAGTTTAGAGCATCCTCAAGATAGCCAGCACGGCCAAGAAGATCAATCGTGCATACATAATGCTCTACTGTAGGAATAATGTTATGGGAGTTGCTCATGTCATTGAAGTATTTACAGCCTTCATCCAGTAAACCTGCATGACCGCATGCAAATAACACACCAATGTAGCTTACATGGTCAGGGTATATTCCAGAGTGCTTCATTAGTTCAAAGAGATTGAGAGCATCCTTGTGAAAGCCATGCGTTGCATATCCTGTAATAATTGCATTCCATGACAGTGCATTTCGTTGCAACATATTGTCAAATAGTTGACGTGCCTTTTGTATACTTCCACATTTTGCATACATGTCCACGAGGGCACTGGCAACTACAACATCTGCCAGAAAACCGCTTTTGATTATACTTCGATGGATATCCATACCCTGTTCCAAAGCTCCCATTTTGGCACATGCTGATAGGATGCTCGCTAAGACAAATTCATCAGGTTGTACACCTGTTAATTGCAAGTTCTTAAAAATCTCCAAGGCTTTTTCAGAAAAACCGTTTTGTGAATATCCTGCAATTATCATATTCCATGTAACCAGGTCTCGTCGAGGCATTTCTTTGAAAAGTCTTAAAGCTTTATCTAGAGCACCATTTTGTGTGTATCCTGCAGCCAATGCAGTCCATGAGACCGCATTTCTTTGAGGCATTTCTCTGAAAAGTCTTAAAGCCTCGTCAAATACACCATTTTGTGCATATCCTGCAATCATCACATTCCATGAAACGACATCTCGTAGAGGCATTTCTTCGAAAATCTTTATAGCTTCATCAAGAACACCATTTTGTAAATATCCTGCAATCATAGCATTCCATGAAATAACATTTCTGTGACGCATTCTGTCAAACAGTTTCTGTGCCTTGTGTATGCTTCCACATTTTGCATACATGTCTAATAGAGCAGTTGCACAAACAGTATCGAACCAAAGCCCACTTTCAAATATGCTTTGATGGATTTTCATACCCTGTTCCAAGGCTTGCATTTTACCACAGGCTGGGAGGATGCTGGCAAAGGTTGTGGAGTTTGGCTTTACGCCTGCCAATTTCATTTGCTTGAAAGTCTCAAAGGCCTTTTCGAGAAGCCTATTTTTTGCATATCCTGCTATCATCGTACTCCATGAGACGACATCTCGTTGAGGCATTTCTTTGAAAAGTCTGAAAGCCTCACCTAAAGCACCATTTTGTGTATATCCAGCAATCATCGCATTCCACGAAACCATATTTCTATGAGGCATTTCGTCAAACAATTCGTGTGCCTTGTGTAGAATTCCACACTTTGCATACATGTCTACCAAGGCACTGGCAATGACAACATCTGTCGAAAAACCACTTTCCTTGATTCTTTGATGGATGTCGACGCCCTGGTCCAAAGCTCGTAATTTGGCACAAGCTGGGAGAATGCTGGCAAATGTGAACTGATCGGGATGGATACCAGTTTGTTGCATTTGTTCAAACAATTTCAGCGCCTCATGAGGATATCCATATCTTCTATAAGCTGCAATGATCACGTTCCATGAGAAGCTGTCTCGTTCTGCCATTTTGTCAAACACTTTGCGGGCATCAACCAGAGTACCACACTTGACGTATAGGTTGACAAGGTTATTTTCTAAAAATATCTGTGTAGCATATGCCAATCCCCTGTAAGTGACAAGAGAGTGAACTTGATTACCCTGTGAAAGCGTATTCTTGGCACTGCAGGTATGCAATATTTGAAGATATGCACAGCCAAATGTAATCTCTGTTTTAGTTTTCAAATGTGGTAGTAGAGACATTTGTCGATTCCTGCGGATCCGAGCTCATAGTTTTGCCTGCAAACTACCTTCAAAAACTAAAGAGATCTTTGAACACCGTGTTACCATAAGGGTGAGAAAAATATCTAATTTATCATTGATAATCCCTGTTTATGGGGTTGCGGAGTGAATTCCACATCTAACATAAAGTACGAACAGAAATAAATGGCAGATTCCCCTCATGAATGGCTAAAAATGAAGTTCAATGATGCAAATACAGGCAATCTCGAGTTGGATTTATCATAAGAAATTCAAATGATAACCTGGTTGCTATAATTTTCTATGAAAATTAAATGAACGAACAATGACGTTGAAGTTGTAATAGGCGATTTAATTCCCAAACGAAAAGCAGAGAGTTAGAAAATCAAACTACAGAGCTGCTGGTGTATTTACTCGTTAATCTCCTTCACAGCTCCACATCTGCACAGCTAGCATAATGCGTCCCGACAGAGTTTTTTTTTTTTCATTTATGAAATAAATTGAAAATTAGAAAATTAGTATATAATTATCTTATTATTTTTAATTTATTTAATCAATGTCTAATGATGTCTAATTAAAGTGCCTTTTTCTGGCTGCATAGACAGTTTCTACAGAGAGAAGCTGATGCTGTTACAGACTATCTAATTACTTATGCCATTGTGATGGCTGAAGGAAAGAAAATTCCTATATTAAGGAATACGAAAGATTTACATTCTACTTATAAGATTGAATCAAAATTGTTGTTATTTTATAGAGCACGATGAGATGAACTAAAGAAGGAAAGAAAATTTTATAAGTTAAATGATTATTTTTATATTCTATCATTTTTTAAAAGTATCTTCAATTTTTAAAAGTATCTTCAAGTTTATCTAAGGCGATCTTGTATCTTTGAAGGATAGGTCATAAGTACAAGTCTTCCAAGGGGTGAGCTATGTTCACTTCGTTTGTAGCATAGTTAGGTGCCTCTTTCATGAATACATGTCAATTCAATATATTGTAAGTCATCTATAAACTCAAAGCTAGATCCCGTGATATTGTGGACTATAAAAGAACCCATTTCCATTTCTATTCCAATAATATCGATACATAGATTAGGTTTAGTTGTGAGGGTAGTCAAATGTTATTTTTGGATATAATGTTTAGATTTGTGGTTCAACAAAATGTTTATAACCCACTCTAGTTTGATGTTATACAAGAACAAGTTTATAACCCGCTCAAGTTTGATGTTATACATTATTCAATAGATCTACAATGATGAATTCTCTATTACAGAGCGTATATACTAAGATGCAATCTATAATATCTTCCATTTTTGTGGTAGTGATGTTGAACTGAAAAGAAGAGAAGGAAATGATTCATGAAATGGCTAAAGCACTAGTAGAAAAGCTAGTATTGACAGGTGAACAATTTGTTGCTAATTGGGATTCTTGGTCTAAATTTAATGGATGGTAGAGCCCACTTTCTCAATAGTTCTTCTAATACTACTTCAAAAACCATTCATTACTACTAGTAACTTTTCAATCTAGAGAATAGGAGAAGGCATAGTGAGAAATGAAGTAATGGATTTGAGTAAAGAGCCTACCATTAAATAGGTGATCTATTTGCTAATCATTAGCTCCAAGGAGGAGGGTGACTAGTGGGAGGAGACCTACATTCATCAACATTGCACAAGCATTCAACCATTCGACCATTCAAGCATACTTACATCCATGATCTATGATTTAGCACTTGTAGATCTATTGCATTTGTGAAGACATCCAACATCCTACATTCTACATACAAGCATGCACACATCTTTGTGGGTAGTGGATTCAAATCCATCCATGAAGGTTTGACAAGCGAGGTGAATATTTACATTTGTCTTGCTTTTACATGCTTTTAATTTCAATCCAAGGTTAATTCCTCAATGGGGGCTTGACCAAGGCAAACCCTTTCCCCCCAAAAAATTCCATTTTTCTTGTGTAGGAGCAGATTTGTAGGTTTTCAAGTTTGCGGGATCAGATTTGACTGATTTAGGGTTACAATTTCTGTCGGACATTCGGATCTCAGATTTTTGGACAGTGCAGGTATAGGTCAACCTTGACTTTTACCCAAGTGTGACCTGTACCCTCCAAGTTGGCCTATTCCTAGGACCTTCAGATTTTCACTGTCAGTAGGTTTCAGCTTGCAGGTTCCGGATCTAGTGCAGTTTCAGTTTCTGTTGCAGTCTGCTACTTCATTTCTAGATTTGATCTTATGACCTATACTAGCCCTCAACGTGAGTCCAATTTCCTCTTTTTCATTTCATAACACTTACTTTGAGATATCGGATTAGGTATTTTTATGTTCTTGATTGTTACATGTGCTTCTATTTTACTTGCATTGCATTTAATCAATCAACTAGCATTTGGTCACTTAATCAAACACAAACAATCTAAATTGACATTTATTAATATCAATCAACAAACAATAAAGGGAAAGTACAATCAAAGAAAAATAGATCTTTTAGTTATTCACCTTTGAAAGGACTTGAATTTGTTATTAGCACCCCTATATCCATTTGGGTTGTGCTAATCTAATTTGGGTTCTCTCAAAGATTATGTTTGGGGATCCCTCTTTCTCTTTCCCAAATGTTCATAAAAGACTAGGTGAATTAACATTAACATATGAAGCACCTATCACCTTCTTTTTTATGTTACATCCATATCATTAGAATCAAGTAAAATATCTCAAAGTAGCATCCAACTATAAAGTATCTATGTCCATCAATAGGTGGAGCTTGCCATTTTATTATAAGTACACTTTAAATTATTAATCTAACTATGACAAACATTCACTTTCAAGGAAAAATATTCTAGCATTTGGCCAATGAGTGGACCAAACTTCTAATACTCACCTCAATGTTATCTAATTAATTTTTATTACTTTTTAGTCATGGATCAAAAGGTCAAATGTAGGTTAGTACAGTTATAGGAAGTATTGATGAAATTTCCAATCATTTAGTAAACATGCTTTTCAATTCCTTTTAATCATTTAGATTATTCATATTCATATGAATGACCAAATCTCCAACTTGGAAGTTTTGTTTGGTGATTATTTTATTATTTGAATGATCATTAGTTGTTTTATATATGTATGTATGTATGTATAATCTATCCAAAGTATTTACCTTTTTATTTTACTTTTGAAGATCTTAAGATCTTTGAATGAGGCTTCCTATTTATGTAATTATTAGTAATATCATCAAAGAAAAAAATACAATGATGAAATTCAATTCTCAAGAAGAATTATTGCCTATGTATTGTACACAAAAGAATTAGTATGCAAACCTAGCAAGTGCGTTGAAATATTCAGTTTAAAACCTTAACCAAGTTTTAAAGTGTTATTGATATTTTTATTCAGATATATTCCCACCATATTTTATAATATTTTTATATAAACTAGCAAACATCAAATTGGACATCACATTGCTATTGTGATCTTAGTCTATAGTATTGAGTTGTAGTATTTTTTACATGTAAACAAGTAGTATTTCAAAAAGAAGTATAGGAATCCACAAAAGAACCAAAGTGTTACATACACGTATCTTATACTTATGAAAAAAGAATAGATTAAACAAAATAAACACCAAATGAGAAGTGGGAACTAATGATTGTATAAGTAGTACTCCAAAACAAAAAAGATATCCATATATGCTAGGAATTCATCCGTTAAACAATTACATAGTATTATATGTTGAGGAAAAATACAATAAAAAAATGATAAGCCGTTAGGCAATGAGAATCAATGAATGTACACTTTTGACAAGTTGAAATATCAAGATATCAAATCTTGTTTAGTGAAGAAGAAAATGTTTCACACTTTTTCATGAATAGAATTTAACCAGATCAATATTTTACATGTTATGTACACCTCAATGCTTCCTTAGAACTAGAGATTTTTTGTGGTACATCAAGTGCTTCAACCATATCATTGATTTCCAATTTTCAAACAAAATAAGGAATTTTGAACTTGATGTCAATTCTTTTCTTCATATAAGTAAATTGTAGATTTCTATTGCAAAAAGGATATTCCTAAAATAATGTGCAATAGAGATTAGAAAAATTAGAAAAGTAAATTATATACAATTTTTATTCAACACAAGTAACAAACTCATATAATCTGTAATATGTGGAGTGGTGCCATCAACAATATCATGACTTTAGTAAGGGTATCACAACAAGAAACCATCCTCTAGAGAAATATATTCCTGTATATATAGTTATATATTAGTAACAACCAAAGGATTAAAATTTTAAAAAATTTAATATAAACAATTTACAATTGATAGATGAAATTGCCAATAACAATTTTTCTAGAATGTTAATCACTATTCACTTTATGAATTTTAACATGTCAATATTTTGAATTGTGATAAATACTTGAAAGAACGAAAAAATCTATATTTACCTCTAACATTTCATTGAATTGTAGATGCATCCCTTCATAGTGTCAAATTCCTCATCCATGGAAATGAAAGCTTTAGGATTGCATCAACTTTATCAAAGTATTTCCTCCTCCAACTAGCTTTTATAAAGATCAATGACATTATCCCTCCAAAAGCTATTCCATAAGACAATCCTATTGCTATATCATACCATTGATATTCAATGCTGTTCTTTTTTTTGCTAATTGATGATGGAGGGTTAGGAGTAGGAGAAAATTGTGGCCATGAACAATTTTTGGGTAGAGGACAGCCCCATAAATTAGGATTCCCTGAATAAGAGGATTCATCAAATGTGCTAGTCATATGTGCTCCCTGTGGTATACTACCTGAAAGATTGTTGTTTGATAAATTCAATGAACCCAAATAGCTTAAAGATTCAAGCTCTACTGGGATTTTTCCTGAAAAATGATTTCTTGAAAGGTCTAATGACTCTAGTTGTCTCATTTCTCCCAAGCTTTTTGGAATAGTTCCATTCAAATTGTTCATTGATAGATTTAGAAGCATCAACCCCTTCAAAATGCCAAAATTAGAATAAACTTCTCCCTCCAATTCATTGTTTGAAATATCTATGCATGTGAGAGTTGAAAGAATATATGGATAATGCTCGACTGTTCCTTTTAAAGTCATATCTAGTCCATCTTGATATAATACTGCATTAGATAGTTTGGATGTGGAAAGTATGAAACCATCTTGGCTTTCTATTTTCATTGCTTGCAATGATGTAATTGTGGATGGAATAGCACCTGAGATATGATTGGAAGAAAGGAGTAAGATTTGGAGGTTCAATAATTGACCAATCTCTGAAGGAATATTCCCTCTAAAATTATTCTCCTTCATAACCAATACTCTTAGCTCTGAAAGATTTTTGAGTAATCTTGGTATTTCACCTCCAAATAAATTGTTTCCAATATCAAGAACTTGAAGTTTTGAACAATTTATTATTGATAGAAGGAATGATCCACTCAATTTGTTATTGTGGGCAACTAATGAATATAATTCAGTTAGCTTATTGAACTCATGTGGTAAGCTTCCCTCCAAACTATTATTCCCCAAATTTAGGACAATAAGGAGGAAACAATTGGACAAGCTCACAGGGATTGACCCAGTTAGATTGTTGTTTGCAAGATTTAATAGCTCAAGTTGAGATAATGTGCCCAAGCTTGGGGGAATATTTCCACTAAACAAATTATCATTGAGTAGCAAATGTCTAATACTAGGAGACCACAATGATGGCAGGGGCCCACTTAATGAATTTTTAGACACATCTAGCATTTCTAGCTGCACCATTATTGAAGTATTTGACAATAGGCTTCCATTCAAATGATTTCCAGAAAGATTCAGAAATTGCAATAGAGGACTGGTTTTCCATAGCCAAGAAGGAATTTCTCCCATCAGACTAGTGTTAACTAATTCCAGTAAAACAAGTGAGTATTGTGTTGAAATCCAAAATGGAAATTCACCATTAATCATGCATGACACTAAAGATAATTGGTCTAGCTGAAAGGGTGGAATCCAGTCTGTGCTAATAGTTAACACACAATCAGACAAAGACAAAAACCTTAGCCTCGTAAAGTTGTGAAAGAAAGTTTCTGAAATCAGGTGGCAGTGGTTTAGGGATAGGACTAAATTAACTAAAGAAGACGGAAGTGACAAAGATGAGATGGTTTCATTGAAAGGATTGCCACTACAATCGAATTCATAAAGGGATGAAAGCCTAGCAAATGAAGAGGGAATGGTCCCAACTAGTTGGTTATTTTTAACTCGGAAATATTCAAGCAAGGACAAATTGCCCAAGGAATCTGGAATGGCACCACTCAATTGATTGTCTCGAAGATCTAAATTCCTCAACATTGACAAACTTCCAAGAGAAGCTGGTATGCTACCACTTAGTTTGTTGTGATTAAGGGCAATAGACTCAATCAAAGAATTATTACCCAAAGAATCTGGTATGCTTCCACTAAGTTGGTTGTTATCAAGGACAAGGTAAGTTAAAGAAGAAATATTACCTAGAGAGGGTGGTATGGTTCCACTCAACTTGTTTGTACTAAAGTCAAGGCCACTTAAAGAAGAAAGATGACCTAGAGAAGCCGGTATACTTCCACTAAGCTGGTTGGAAGCAAGGGACATATCAGTTAAAGAAGAAAGATTGCCAAAGCAAGAAGGTATGCTTCCACTGAAGTTATTGCTAAAGAGAATAAGATTTGTAAGCCGGGTGAGCAAACAAATGAAAGGGGGGATCATACCACTAAAGTCATTCAGATATAAGTGCAAAGAGTCAATATAAGAGAGATTTCCTAAACATGGAGGCAAAGTGGTAGTACCTTTTACTCCTATTATTCTCAGTGATGTGAGAAAACGAAGTTGGCACAAGCTGTCAGATATCACACCTTCAATGAAGCCCAAAGGACTTACGTCAAGAGACACAACGTGGTTGTCTAGATTATTGCAGGATATGCCTTTCCACGCGCTGCAACAGTCTGTTCCATTTACCCACGTACTGAAATGGCCTTCAGAGTCATTGAAGGCAGATTTGAAGCTAAGAAGGGCTTCAGATTCATGGGGAGGACATCTGTTGGACACCAACCCATGGCAAATTTTAGGGTTTTGGGAGGGGAAAAAGACTATGAAACTTGAAAGGATTGCTATGCAGAGCTTGTGTAAAGACATGGCGATTTGGGAAGGAGGGCAAGAGTGAAATGGAGATGGTCTCTGCTGGGCTATTCTTAAGCTGTTTCCTCGTCAATGGTCAATGATTTTTTATTAAATTTCTTTGCTTAAAAAGATGAGATGATGGTATGTGACGCAGCTCTGTCTAGAGGCTTCTGGATTTTCTTATATTTTCTTAGATTAGAACCTTTTGGAGGAGGATATGCCGAGTTTTGTCTTGTAGGAGATCTGAAATCATTTACCAAAATATCTCAGCCTTAAAAGTCTAATCATTGAGTAAGAAAACATTATTTTATAGACTAATAATCAAATTGAAACGGGATGGAAGGAAAAAAATAAATTAATGTCATGGAATGAATTATTATACAACTTGCCATGATAAAGACAATGGCGATAGTCTTGGTTTCATCCGCATGAGATTTTTTGTTTATATATATATATACTAAAGTTTATTTATTTTTTAATATATTATTCAAATTAATGATTTTTTTCTTAATGTTTTGTTACGAATTGAGGAATGGCAATAGTGAAGCCTTAAATTTAGTAACTTAAAATTTTTTTTTACACATACAAAATGTATATCATGTTTTTGAGAGCATAATTATTCAAATTCATGTGAGACGATTATATAAATAAATAGATAAATAAGTATCTATTATTCTATAAATGGTTAAATATGTCTAGGCACAAAATGTCTAGTCTTACAAAGCCTTTCCTTTCCATCTACTATCTTTTGTGACATACTTTAGGTGTGTGATACATTGACTATACTTCATGATAGTTATTTGTATATGTACTTTATGAATTTCTATACAATTTATAATCTCTTACCTAAATTTTTGTAAAACCAACCACCCCAACTAAAAGTCTTATATAATAACCAATATTTGAACCTGGGTGGGGACAACAACAACACCATCACTTAGCCAATACATTAAGTGGTGAACCCCACTATGAAATTTTAATTATTGTCTTTGTACATTAAAATAAATAATTTCTCTTCTTGAACTATGCACCTAAAAGTAGTTATAGAAATGTGTAGTGAAAAAACATGAAAATATCTTTAAAAGCACATGTAATAGGCATTTAAAAATAAATAAATACCATAATTTGTTTAAAAATATAAATTTCTTATTAATAGAAAATTTAAAGTATTTATCATAATGAATATTTTTTTCAATTCTTTGTTTTTGTGTGATCTAGATAAATTAAATGGCTAGAATAGTTAATTCACTTATTTACTTGAGAGTGATATGATAGTTCAAAAATACACTTCTCATTCTAAGTTATCCTGGTGATGAAAGGTCAAACATGCTAGGATCAGAAAAAAATTAAAATTTTATTAGCATCACAAAATTTAAATACTCCTGTTAGTCAATTATTCTTGATTTATACTTTTCTTGATTCAATAAGAGAATTTGCATTTAAAATTGTATACCTTCTATAGAGAGTAATTCTGATTTCCTTAAGATAATTGAGTTGAATGAATCACTATGTGAGGAGAGTCATCTTTAAGAGGGATCTACAACTTCAATATGACAATCTTACTAAGGGATTTTACTTAGTTAATTTCAAACAAGAATCAAAGATAACGGGTTAATCAATTTCTAAAGACAAAAAAATTCAAATAATATAAATGAAAATATAAAGATTCATAGTTATTTACAAATTTATTGGACTATTATTACCTGGTAGGTTCTTCATATATTGTCGACATATATTCATGTTTACTTTGACATTATCATTTGGTATGTCATTTATAGTGTTAATTTTTTTAAAACAATTTTAGAAAATGTTTTTTTATTTATAACTAATCTTTGTCTTATACATCTCAAAAAAGTACAATTGTAGAGATTTTGGTCTAGGTTGGCCTTATACCATTGTTAAATAAAAAATACATTAGATATCATATACTTGTATTTTTGATAACGGTGCAAATACATTTATTTATTTCAAGGACTATAATTTTTTGAAGTTCGATAGAAGACATTATAATTGACACTCAATAATTATTTCGATAATATTAATAACAAATTAAATATTTTTTTTAATTTATAGTATCAACATGTGATTCATTGAAAGGGAGGTGGAGGCGATAGTGGGTGTAAGTTGGCGAGAGGTCTATAAATTAGTGTCGCTGATTTGCAAGTTCATGAAGGAAAAAATATGGGTTATATTAACTAGGTGTGATCGGTGGTGAGGGGTCTGAGTTTGAGCTTCCAAGATTGGTGCACCACTTCAATTTGAGTTGCATGTGTAGAGAGGAAGATCTACAGACTCAATGTCTTCACTTGTTTATTGTCAATGAGAGGGTTACGGAGGCTATCAACAAAATAGTGACTACAAAACTAGGGGTGAGGGAGAAACATTGATGTGATGGGATGGTTTATGATGATGTATTATGCCCACTGGTGGATATTCTGGACTCTAGAGAAAGATGCATTGATATAATTGATGGCTCTACCAGAGAAGTGGATGGGGATGCGGTAACAAATGCAATTATGGAGTTGGATGAGGGAAAGTTCAACAACATATTACACCTATATTTTGATCCATGTTTTCATAGGGATGAAGACTCTAAATCTAGTTCTGCATCTCAAACAAATGGAAAATTGAAAGAGGGGAAAAAGAGAACCTACATGGAGAATGCATGGGAGGTCTTCAGAGTGGGTGTTTTCAATAAGAATTTAGGCCCTTTTAGGCACCTTGTGGAGTCAAAGGATAGATGGATGAAAATTTCTAGTGTGACTCATTTGGTGGACATTAGAGAAGCTTTAGTTGTGATCCTGAATGGGATCAAGGATCAGTTAAGTGTAGTGAAAATGGGCTTATCATATGGGATACATATGGAAATAGAGTATGATCTTTAGTGATGTATACTTAGGTATATCTTAAATCTATGATATATTTAGAGGATGGATTGTGTAAGCAGATGCTATCTTTTGAGTACTATGGGCTGAAGGATTGTCTGATGTGGGAAGCGAGGTTAGGAAATGTCTAGTTTATTTGGGTCATGTATTGCTGTCTTTGGTATATTTCAACTTATTGGGCTATGGCTTGGAATGAGTCAAGGGGCATCATAGTTATTGTTTGCTTTTTTGGTCTTGTGTAGTTATATGCAATACAACTCTTTATATTAATATAATGTTAAGGTCTCACGACCTTTTATCCAAAAAGAAACTTGAGTTTTTCCATCTTTTGCATATGATTTCTTTCAAAATAGAATTTATATATAACAAAATACTTATTTAAACTAAATCAAGGTATATATGGACATTTAAGTATTATTAAAATACTCATTATACTTTTTTATTTGTGCAACCTATGTTCTAATTAATTAAATCAAGAGGGGTTCAACATTCTTACATCAAGCCAAAAGAAAAACTGAATGTGATTTTGCATGGAGTGAATCCAACCAACAAAAGACCCAGAAACTATCTAGGAAAAATAGCTAGAAAAAATAAAGAAACCCAAGAAATCCCAACAAAAGAAAAAAAACTAGGAGACATTAATACTATAGAGAAGGGGCCCTAACCTCCTTCCAATCTTAATATGATTCCTTTAGAAGGTTCAAGAAAGAGATTTTTTCTAAGTTCTATGTACTAAGCCAAAGTAGTAGGACCTTCCATCTCCCCCACAGTTGTCATATCTTTCCTCTTCCTTTCGGTAGGCCCATGTTTAAGTTCTTGTATAATTTGGAGAGAGAGCCCAAAATCGTATTGATCATTTCCTTATTGAAATTGACTATCTCATTCAACTTCCTATTAAGATCATCTTGGTTATTTTTAACATTAGCAATGACATACAATACTTCTTTTTTTTTATTGTTTAGAGGGAATCAAATCACAAATTTTCCTAACCTTTTCCTAAATAGAAGCCCAGTTATCCAACCTAATTGAAAGCTCATCCGCTTCCTAAGTTTTAGTATCTTTGACATCTTATAACCAGTCCCTTTCCCTAGCATAAAATTCAACTTGGGCCTCAAGTTTGTTAATCTTCTTCTTGGTAGTGTGTAGATACAATAAAAATCACTTAATGATTTCATTTTTACTATCTTAGAGTACACATAAATTGTCAACCTTGTCTATAATATGAGGGTAGCCTGATAAATTATCCTTAGGAGATTGAATAGAGGAATTGGGAGGAGAAACATTGTGAGGTGATAAGGGCTCAAGGGCCTATTTTTTGTTCCTTTATAGATTATTAACTATCCAGGCTAGTTCAATTCCAAAAACCAAGAGGTTGAAGAATCCTCAACGACCACTAGGGTTTCCTCAGGGATTAATATTTTGTTTTTTGTCTTTACTCAAGTTTCTTTGATTTGGCCTTTCTTTAAGGGTTAACTCTAGTCAAATAACTAGGGGCTAGAGTATTAAGAGTAGAGGACAAGGCATTTTCCACATATTTTTGGTTGGAAAGCTCACTAAGCAAATTTGGAATCACAATGGGGGAGGGATTGAGGCTCAAACCATAAGAGAGGGTTAAATGGAAGTCATACAATCTAAGGATGAGCTCTTGATGCAGAGGAAGCCCCCTTTGATCTTACTATTTTAAATGAACTGAGACAACAAACACAAAATATAGAATGGAAAATTAAGCTTAATGCCATGACAAAACTGATTTAATGTTGGTAACAAATGGGAGTGAAAGAATTTAAAGATCTACCTTATAATGTGATTAATTTGATGAGATCGAGCGCTACATCCTTCCACTTGCCTTGAATTTCTTCCTTGTTTAAGAAATTACATGAAGTTAATGGACCTTTTCTCTAGGATGCATGAACTTCTTAAAATCATTCTTGTAAGTTGTTATTTTGAATTTATTGGGAGGGTTGGACCTTCTACAAATATACTAGTAACAACTACAATAGTCTCTATGGATACCATGAAGGAGACCCCACCAATAGTGACGAGATTAAAATATTTTATTCTATCAACATAATTAACCAAATTGATCACTTCAAGGATAACCCAGAGAATATGGTTATTTTTTAACTCCACGCAATTATCTAGCTCCATTTGGACGATCTCTCCCACCATGGTGAAGTAGAAATTAGAGATTAAAAAGAGACACAAAAGAGCATAGTAAAGAAAACCATAAAGAAAAGTGTTTCTATTACATAAACTAATGCAAGAAAAGGAAGTCTTCCCAAAATATACCTTTCCTCCATATACTCATTTCCCTTCTTGTCATGGAAAAATATCATTACAATATAAGGGGGAAAGACGACAATCAACATGTGTAAGTTGATCCAAGATGGAAACATGAGCATCATCAGGCACATCTTGCAATGAAGCCCATTTTTGAATTGAAGTGGAAAAACACCCAAAAGAAGAAAGACAATCAGCTGAGGTATTCCCCTCCTTGAGGGTCAGTTGTATTTTTACGTTTGCCATGGTAGACAACAACTTTTAGCTTTTGGCGACAACGCCATGAGAAACCCACCTAGGAGTCGCCTTCCTTATCATCATCATGATGAACTTAAATATGTCAATCATATTGAGGAATCCATATTGAAAGACCAACTTGATTCCATGATGAGTCATAGTCATTCATCCATATGAGCAGTTTGTACCCCTAAATTGAGTATGTAAGATAACTCTAAATTACCGTGTGCATCACTAATGAGTCCATACCCACTCACCTGACATGGGTTCCCCAAAGAGGAGCCATCCTTTGTGCAAGCTATGTTAATAGGGAAAATGTGTGAGCATTATGTAGTTGAGGAATATGCAAATAGTCTTAGTGTACTTAAGTTATTTTGTGGAGAGTAAAAGCTGATGGGTTGAAGTTTTAGTGAAATTGTATCGAACATTTTGTTCCTAATATTTAAAATTTTCCATATTTGTGGCATACATTTGACACACTTATGGTAGAATATTAACAATTTGTAAAATATAAAATATAATTTTTTCCTTCAATTTTTGAAATATTTGAATTTCAGTTGAGGTATTGATTATAATATTAATTATAACTTATTTTAACTAGGATTAACATATATTTTGAGCATCAAGAATGATAGACCACATGCTTTCAGAAATTTTAATTTTATGCTTCCTCATGAGGTTTAATTGATGAGGCTATAATGAGGGGGACCCAATGGCCTCCCCTTCCAAAAATATTATTTCTAATGATTGGAAGTATAGGGATGCTTCATTTGTTGGTGTTGTCCCATAGCACCACCTTATGACTTGGAATCCTTTCAAGGAAGATGAATAACTAGTTTCTTATGTTGATAAGCTAGTGGAGGGTAAGATAGCAAAAATCTAAGCTAAATCAAATGATGTTATTCTGAATAATGCTGTATACATGGTAGAAGGATTAAAAGTGTTACTCTTGATGAGATCTAGAATGAGACCTTTTTATGAGTTCCAAATCTCTTTAGTAGGTAAGCTCGTTTATTTTTACAGTAATATTGATTAAGTTAGGAGATGGACAAATTCTATCTAGAATATTAAAGGAAGCATTACTATTAGCAACGTGGCTAATGTTCTTTTCTTTTTAGCTTTTTGATTTATAAAGATTTGATTAAATTTTCCTAATTGGTGGCTCCTAGTCCTTTGATAGTGACTTCAAGTATTTCCTATACTTGTGCAAATGGAAACCAGGGGTTGACCTCGCTACTAATTCAGGAATAGTTGCTCCCACCTAGATCCATCTCCTTAGCCTCTCACTAGAATCTAGGAATTTAATAATATTTCTAAAGGTATTGCAAACTCCATTGGTACCTTAATGGTGGAGAAAATGACCCAACAAAAATAAAGACTAATTTTGGCCCAGGTTTGCGTTAATGTGATAGTTAATTTAGTTTTGCATGTGAGTGTAGTGATCTAATCAAAGTATGAGAGGTGTATTCAATTGATAGAGTATGTTCAAATGCAAACTATTTATGTTAAAATTGTAAGAAGTTTGGTCACCTTAGTGGTGTCTGTAAAAAATAGCCTTCTGGTGTGAATAGAGTAGTATTGGGAAAACAAAAAAAAGTTTTGGAAATAGAAAATAAAAACTATAACCTAATGATAGTACTCAAAATAGGGTCAAGGATTGAAAGGTGAAAAATACTCAACTCAAAAGAAAAAGGAGGAAAGGAAGAGAAAAGAATTAGACACATCTTTATTAAGAATTTAGACTCAAACAAATTGATAGGATATCCAGAGAAAATGATAAAATAGAGTAGAAGTGAGAAACATGAGCTATATAGAAATGGAGCCCTAATGTGACTGCTCAGAATCAAAATTTAAAAGATCAACATTTGAGGTCCATACATATTTTTACTCACAAACCTTGCAATCAAGAGACAATTTTTCTAGATCAAGTAGAGGATAAAGAGAATAGGAAGAAAATGAAGAAGGAGAAGTGTATGTCTCTCCCAATGAGGTAGTAAATATATTATAAACTATTGAAAAAACTAATGAAAATCTAAAGGAGAGAAATAAATGAAGGAACCACTGGCCATGTTAGGATTTAGATTAATTTTTTTTCAATCCCTCAATAGGAAGACTACAAAGGATGCCTCTGAGGAATAATGAAGTCAAACTAAAGTAAATATATGAAAAAAAAAAAAAGATGTAGGAACAAAATGTAAATAGGGCAGACCATGTCAAATTGGTACTAGAACAAGAGATATAGCAAGATATGTGACTATTGGAAATAAAAGAACCCTTTAAATAATTTATCAAGGGAAAATAATAAAAAGAACAAGGTAGGGAGGATCGTAATTCTCTATTAGTATCAAGGTGATATTTATTGTTATTCATTTAAAATAAAATTCTTGTCCTAGAATGTTAGGGGGTCTTAATAGCCCTTTCAAACAACATTTGCTAAAAATATTCTTAATGGATTCAAAAGTCAACGTTATGAAAATGCTAATTATTTTGTCAATGATGCTAAAGGTTCTTCTGGTGGAATTGCTACCCTCTAGAGTCTGGTAAGATTAAGAGGACCAAAAGGAATTTCTAATAGAAATAGCCTAATGATCACTATGGAGGATCTCGTAACTACAAACAAATCTTCTTAATATATATTCCCCAAACTTGAAGTTTTCCAGAGCTGATCTATGAGACTATTTAATTGAATTAATCCTAGGGAGGAAAGAGGATCACTATATGCTTGGAGTGGACACTAATTCTCCTCCATTAACCTAAAAGAAATGAGATGGATTGGATGATTTCTCAGATAGTATTTTGGAACTTACTAATTTTATTACTATTGTAGGCTTGGTGGATATAGATCTATAAGTCTCTCTCTTTACATGGTCTAATAGAAGACGAGGTGATCATCTAATTCAGGTTAAATTGGATTTCTTTCTTATCTCCAATAACTAGAATATCTTACCTAATCTTACTTTGAATTCTATTCCTAGAACTAACTCAAATCATAATGACCATAATCCCCTCCTCTTAAATTGGTAATATAATGTGATCAAAGGCCCTTTCTGTAATGTCCCCATTTTGGAGGCAATTTGATTTAATTAATTTAATTAATTAAGTTGTCCAAAATAATGAATATTTTATGAGGATGACTAATTAATTATTTTAATTAAATAAATAAGTGGTATTAAGTTAATTATTTATAAAGTTATCAAATAAATAAATATTAAAAGGTAACTTTATATTTAATTAATTTAATAAAGTGACTTGAATTATAAAATATTTTATAAAGTCACTTAATAAATAAAATAAAATAAGGTTCTAGAAGTTTCTGGAGAAAGTGGAGAAAAAAGAATAAATAGGCATCCTGGGCTTCATTCTTGGCAGGCAGATTTGTTGTTGTTGATGTTGATGTTTGATGGTTGTGGAGCCTAGGGTTTCT